>JAABKK020019406.1:0-19086 GCA_011634745.2 Catotricha subobsoleta | reverse complement strand
TGGACCGCCATATGTCATTATTGGTCTGATGATTCCTCTGTAGATGTTGTTTTTGTTCTTATGTGATAATTTCGATTAGGAACATTTTTTTTTTTTCAAATTATAATTGGTTATTGGTAGTTTCAATCATTTTGTTATTTATTAGAGCAATATTTGGCATGAGTACAGTTTTAAGAAATGGAGTTCTATTATAACTTTTTTTCTTCTTTTTTTTTTTGATCACATCGCGAAATGTTGGCAATTATAAATTAAAATACATACTTGATTTTATTATTTTTCTAACATAATTTTCGTTTACTATAATTTTCTGTACATTAGATTCATATTTTTAAAGAATATCATTTTCATACGATTTTCGGACTGGTCAGTTTAATCTCAATCAACAAAACGGATTTTTTTTCAAATAATAATAAATATATGTATAAAATTATCGATTTCTTCATATATTTTTTTTAAATAATATCCCACCCAGTAGATAAAAAAATGATTAGCCCACATTGATTTAATAAAATCGATGTAACCGATAAGAATTGTTTATAATTTATATTAAATCGATCTATATACAAAAAAAAAAAACCTAATATGTAATAAACAATTAATTAGTTTTGCGTGTGTGACATAAAATTAATAATAATATTTATATCGTTTTCAAACACTATTAAAAATAATAATCCATTACCTTCATATAGTTATAGTAGCATGCATTACCTTTACCAAATAATTTACCTATAAATAAAAAATCTATATGAATTCGTTAATACATACACAAATTAGAGAAATATATACCTATATACTTATTACATACAATCATACATATTTAGTATAACTATAGTTATAAATTTACGTATAATACAGAGATTGTGGCGAGCGATGACTGATAGAGTAATAGTGTGCAAGAAAAAACAAAACGTTTATTTTTAATGGCAAAACACGCTAACCAAATATATATAAATAATATAATACCTTTTTTTTTTCGTATGCTTACTTATTATCTTTATTTTTGTTTTTTTTTTCTTTTCTTTTTGGGATTCTAAATATAGTAAAATGATATAATTTGTTGCAAGGTCTTTTCATAAAAAATCTTAAAAGTTTAGTTAATATTCTAATAAGTTATTTTTAACAATTTAATTTCTTTTTTTTTTATTACTTTTCATTAAAGTATATATTTTTTCGATATTTTGGTGTCGTAAGTCAACACAATAACATATATATTTTGTGAAGACTTAATTTATGAGAACATGTAAATTAATAGTAAATCGTAATAAGAATGGTTTGTAAAAGTGATTGTACGACAACATCAAAAACAAAGATATCCCTAACATCAAATCACATTTTGGGATCGTCCGGGGAATTATTTTTATGCGTCAGTGTATGGTAACATAAAAAGATAATATCTAATAAAAATTCTCGTTCCCCATGCATTCCCTAACTGGAATGTATTAAAAGAGTATAGAGCGCAACTGATTTTTACATTCGGCATTTGCGGACGGTGTATATTAGGGTGGATCGAATTTTTCAGAATCGCCGGTACCATAAAAAAAAGCCATGGGGTTAAAAAAAAAAGCCATGAGTTTAAAAAAACAAACCATGAGGTATAAAAAAAACACCTCATGGTTTTTTCTTGCCCTGATGGAAAAGAATCATATAAAAATTCTTTGCCAATGATTTTAAAAGAATTTTAATTCTTTGGAAATGTTTTCTTTAATTTTTCAAAGAATTAAAATTCTTTGAAAATTCTTCGTTTAAATTTATAAAGAATTTTAATTTAAGTAGTCACCGTGTAATTTTTTAAAAATGTCATAACATCAAACTCCTTAGACGTTGTGTTTTCATAGAAAAAGCAGCATTTGAGAGAAAGAATTAGTTCATCAAAAACCTTTCGGTTTCTCAAAGAATTTCAATGATTAAATTCTCAAAGAATTTTAATGTAATAATTCTTTGAAAATTCTTTGCTCGAAAAATAATAAATCTATGTTTTAATGAAAAAAAAATAGAATAATTCTTTGAAAATCTATGAAAAATTATTGTGAAGAAATTAAAAATTCAAAGAATTTTTAATACAAATTTCAAAGGATTAATCTATGTTTTTTCCAATAAAACATAGATTGATTAGTTCTTGAGCAAAGAATTAATACATTAAAATTATTTGAAAATTTTTTCGATTCGCCAAAGAATTTTCAAAGGCTTATTTTCTAATCGGGTGGCCAGCAATTCTCTAGCAATTCTCCAGGAATGCATAGGGAACGAAAATTGTTAATAGGGTATATTCTTTAGATTAATACATCTGTGAACCCTTATACAGTGGAATGTCGAAAATTAGAATCTCTCTGTGACTTTGAAATTAGAATTTATCTATTCAAATTTCCAAAAAAGCGATAAAGCAATGAAATTTTTGGTTAATGCAGCACCAAATGCGATTCAAAAACCAATTGCTATTTTTTTTTTATCACAACACAACTAATGTAGATCTTTGAAATTTTATTTTAATTTTCATATACTCGTACTTACACATATTTATCACATATAGGATATGTAAATGTAAATTAAATTTTTAAGTAAAATTTTTGATTGATTTACATAAAATTGTAAAATCTCTAAAATTAGATTATTTAAGAAATTAGAATCGGTCAAAACCGGTCGATTCTAATTATCGAGATTCCACTGTATCTCGATCTATTTGGTTTTTTCTATTTTTATATGCGACGCGATAGCTTTTACTTAATAATCTAAAACCTTTGATACATTTTCCATTGAAATTTACTATAAACAAAAAAGCATGTATGATTTTCGATTTATGTTTATGATTTATTTAATAATTAGTTACACAATTACACAATATACATTTTAATATCATATAATTTGCATGTAAAAAAAATATCTTATAATATTGAAATGAAACATAACAAGGAAAATTTTGATTATTTCATATCGTCATCATCTTCTTCTTTATATAATTCCTTAAACACTAGTTTTTGAATTTTCATTCGCACTCTTAATTTTTGTGAAGCATTTAATTCAATCATGTACGGATGTAAGCTCATTAAAAAGTGATAGTCATCATCAAAATTACTACTCGGCATATTATCAAAATTATTATTTGCTGATGAAACTGAACTGCTACTACAACGTGCAAATTCTCCACCAAAATCATTATTAATACGTTTACGCTTCGATAGTGTTGTTTTATCATTCCTGTTACCGCCATTAACCGAATTTAAAATCGGTGCCGCCACTGCAGCTGCAGCACCAACAGGTATTTCTAATTGAGCAATATTAACAGGTAGTCCGTTATAGTTTAGTGCTTTTAACAGTGATGGCGGTGATGTAATATCATATGGTTCAATTTCTGTGTCATTATCATCACTGTGTAATAGTCCATTTGGAAGATCATCCATACTGTTGTTTTGATCATCGTCACCATTCTGATAATCCTCTGCATTTGGATTTACTTTGTAATAGAAATTATCATCCAATTCATTTTTCGGAGCCCGTGAACGCATGTGATCAACTAAAACGGAAAATGATAGGGGTTAATTTTTTTTTTGTTTACTTTAATTTAGTTTTGCTTACATACCTAAAAATACTAATGATTTGTAGTAAGCCCATTTCGGATTATGATCCTCGGCAGTCATCAATAATTGCCCGTAATCATCACGAGGTATACGTTTATATTCAACTCGAAAATTGTCTCGTAAACCTTTCCATTTCGCTTTCAATGCATTTGCTACCGAGATAAGGATAAAAATTTGATTGTGTAAAGAAATTTTATGATTATTAAAATAATAGTTTTTTACCTGGTGATTTGTGGAGTTCTGAAAGTTCTTTCCACGTTTCCTCTAAAAAAGATTTCCCACAATGAAAATTTCGATTCCAAATAGCTGGTCGATCTTTTACATCTCGAATAAATTTTTCCGTAAGCGGGTTTGCCATTACATAAAAAAATAAGTTTACTACGAAATTATATTATTTTTTTATTGTTTTTAAATAAAAGAAAAATAATAGCGCGCATAAAAAACAATAAAAGTACAAGCTACGTGTCTTGCTTATCTAAGCGTTCTTTACTCAACTAAATAAATGAACAAAAATCATTCCCTATATGCCTGCCTGCTACTAATAATATTTTATAATAAACAACAAGCTGCTTTCGAAAACGCTGTACTCTTGTACGTGGCAGATGCTATACATGCTCGTCATAATCTACCAAATACATATTGCCTGCAGCTGCTTGTCGCTCTTGCTCTCGCATACACATACTAATACAAATTCAGATTGTATGGACATGGATAAGTGCACAAATACAACATGATATGTACAATAGTGTGAGCACAGACATAAAATGAAACTTTTGAAAACGTTTTTTTGATTTTGCTCTGATGTTGTTTTAGCTTGACTAATATGCCAATGTTTATAATATTATGTTTTGAGTCGTTTAGTTGAATATTGCTTGGCATTTTATTAGTTTTGACTAAAATGTATAATATATTTCTGTAATATATAGGTACCTACTTGTATTTGGTTATTTGGTACCCGGTATCTACAAAATTTTCCATACAACGACGATCATGCCGTTCTCCATTACAAAGTTGGTTCACTGTATAATATGGTGAAAGTATTATACAGCTAGAACATGTATAATTATATACCATATAACGATGACGATTCGCTTTAAATGTTATATCTGGCACGTCGCTTGTTGGCTGGTTCATGCGTTTTCATGTTTCGCGAATATAATATATGTGATTTGTGATAGTTATATTATATCTTACCTACTTTTTTACATTACAGAGAGAAATAAAACATTATTGTTCACGTTATAAGTTTATAGTTTATTTTATTTTACTTAACTTTTTTTTTATGCCAATTTGTGGTTTGCCGTTTGCCATTTATTTTGATCCGATCTATTGCTTTAATGCTCTTAAGTATATTTGTTGTTTTTCGTTTTGTTTGTATATTCGTTCTCTTTTATATTCATATGGCAGAGATCAGCTGATTGATATTTTATTTATTTTACGTGTATTATTTATAAAGTTCATAGAACTCACAGTCATTTATATTATTTGCTTATACGTTTTACCGTATGCATATACGATGTAAGTATAGAGCAAATTTGTATATCCCTTAATATATTAAGAATACTATAAAGAATGAAATTTGCATTTGAATGCATTGAAACTGCTATTGAGTAATATTATAATTGTCCTAATGTACCGTATCATGATCTAATGTCGATATAATTTATTGATAAAAGA
Source organism: Catotricha subobsoleta (assembly GCA_011634745.2). Taxonomy (NCBI): domain Eukaryota; kingdom Metazoa; phylum Arthropoda; class Insecta; order Diptera; family Cecidomyiidae; genus Catotricha; species Catotricha subobsoleta. Next base: position 13,837 of record JAABKK020019406.1, on the reverse strand, counting down.
GCTCTGTATAGGTGGTATTTAAAATACTTATGCATATTGAAATGATTGTTAAATTTTATATTTAATTTTACTTCTTCATTGTTTTATTACTTAATATATTTTAAATTTTAGACTTTTTGATATCAGGTGCTTTATAGCTACATTACACGATAATTGAATCATTAGTTAGGCAAACCGATTAAAAATTACCGATGTTATACTCATTTCAATAAAAGCATATATCCAAAAACAAACGAAGTCTTCTTTACTTTCCTGTTTTACTGTCTGAAAATCCTGGAATAATGTGATTTTCAAGAGATCAAAATGCGATAAAATGTCTGCTCTTACATTTGTTAATATAAAGATTACTTTTGCAATCCCTGGAAATTTGGTTAGAAACAATCACCCTGGTCAAAATAATTTTAGGCAAATCAGAAATATGCATAAAAAACGTCTAATTTTTCTGATATACCTGAAATGTTTTTTATTTCTTTTTTTGACCAATCGATTAACGCTATTTAACATCTATCCACCAATATCAAAATTCATATAAATGCTTTCTAAAGTTTTTTATACTTCAAACATTATGGTATGAATTATGAACGAAATAGAAATAAAAAAAAAATCTTTTGCACAATTTACTTATGAACCTTTATACAAAAATACTGATGTGTATTCAAATCAAAATCAAAAGAATCTTTTGTAATAATATCCACACTTCACCGTGTGGGCTTCTGTAGGCTCTATTATTATGTCAACTACAAATCCTTTTATTTCTACCTGTTCTAGAATTCTTTACGTTTTTCCTTAGAAGATTAAATATAAATAAGCTGGTGATGCATATGGATATTCCCACCTACATTGGGGTTACCTTTTGTTGTATAGAATGTTATAGTAGATCAAGGTCCAATGGCAGTTTAAATATAAGATTTATAAAAATTGTGTACCGGTTGTATATACTTACATGCGTATTATTGTTTATGTGCACACAAAATATGATTATTATTTTTTGTTTTGAATTATTTAATTAAAAATTATTTATCTGCACTCTTGAATAACTTTACAACATATTATTACCTTGAATACTTGAACCAAACAGATACCATTACTTTTACTTATTTAGCTACATTCAAATCATATAATTAGATTTCGTCAAGGGTTCTTGGTTTACTATCCATATAAACACATATGGAAAAGGGTGAATATATTTAATAATGTAGTTGTATTACATATACTAGTCTAAAATCCTACATATTACGAAAGGTTTACCTGCAAGCATACATAAGTAAGTAAAGGCATTTAAATTTTGGGTAAACGAAACGTATAAGGAATAAGAATAGATGCATTAATAGGAGTGTTGGAGTTACAGGGTCGTCATAGCATTCATATTTTTCAGATTATTCACATAGATTTAAAGGGAAACGATTTTTTTATATTTAATTCACCATTCCATTGTTTCGTCTATTTGTTCTGATATTCCTTTTTTTTTATAAAAAGGTAAGCAGTACGCTTCGATTACAACCCTGAATACTTAGATTTAGATTTGTGTTTTGTGGTTTGGACACGATTTTATATTTACATTTTTATTATTATGTTTCATGACTTGATTTTTTCGATATTTATATTTCGTATAAAATATTTATATACTAATCTTATTTAAAACGTACATTGTGAATGGAAGCGGTATTATATAAGAAATGGGAATTAAAGGAAATCGCTGCCTCATTAAATATGATGGTCAATATGTACTGAATGTATTTGAGTTGATTTTAATAGTAGAGTATTTATTGTGGAAATGAACTGAATTATAATTTTGAGAATTCGCTCAAATCCATTACATATTTGGTTTTGGTCAAAATTTCAGTTTGGTGCTAGCCATATCGAAAATCAAAACACAAAATTTTATGCCGACAATTTTATTGTCCTACAATTAAATGCTACATATAATACTGAAGTAGTCTAGTCTGCTGCTGAAATGTCATTGTATATATAAGATGACATTCGTGAAATATTCGGTTTGAATATACCGCCAACTAGTATGCGAAGCATTTCTATCAAAAGTCACATGTTAAGTCATTAGCCCACATTGATTTATCGTCTACTGAATTATATTCATTAATTAATTACCTATTATCAGGGTTAAGTAAATAATTCAGACGATGCGATGGTACAAACTAATGTGAGATAACGACCTGACCAGTACCAGATTAACCTATGGCAAAATGGGCAAGTCATTAGCCCTCGAAATTGGTGGCGCTAAAATTTGCATATATATATATATATATCTATTTACTTTCCAAAAGTTGCTTAGGGTGCAGCGCGATTTTTTTTTTTTTGATATTTGACTTGTAATGATAAAAAAATATACATGCGATTTTTGTGGTACCTTTTTTTTCAAAATTAACACTCCCCCAGAAAACAAAAGCGTGTGCATCTATGATAGTGGCGCTGAATTGTTTCTTTGCCATTAACGCGGAAAAAATTAATCCTGCACTGAACCTGACCAAAAATGACACGATTAAAATAAAGTTATTCTGTAGTGTATCGCAAATATGAACAATTTACGACCAACAATTCGAAATTTGGTCCCCTGTATATAGTTTTCTATTTATTTAAAACGAAAATTTATTTCTGTATTTGTAATTGTCTCATGTGTAATGAATAACGTCATAAAAAGTTATTATTTTAGTTAAAAGACTCGCAGGTATATTAAAGCACGTACTTTAGAATATTACAACTTAAAGCAAATAAAAAAGAAAAGAAAAGAGAAATAAGAAAAGGAAACTCTTACCATCAATACCTCAACTTATATCATTTATTTTCATGCTTCATGCTTCATAAGCTAAGCTATTTTGCTCTAATAATATTATTACCCGATATTATTGCCCATTCCACTTGCATCCATTACAGAAAGAGCTATATAAAACTTAAAGTGCTTTTTATAGAAAGTCACAAAATCAGTAAAGCACGTATAAATAAAAAAAAAAAAAAAATACAATATTCGACATTATTTTTTGGTTTATAATAAGGATGGAAAAGAAATTCACATAAACTGGTGTGCCTGAACGACACTCTTTTTTTTACAGCCTCAGCATATACACAATAAAAAGTAAATTGAATTTTATTGAACATGGTTTTTCCTTCGTGTGTAATAAATATGTATATTGTATACACTTGCCTGTGTACGCGAGTTTGCACCGTCACTATTATATATAAGCATTTACGGCATTTTCATTTGAATATTTTTGTTGGTTCTGGTAAATTAAATGTCCTCTGCCCCTTTTATAATGTTATATTATATATACCTATATTAGATAGAGAATGAATATGGTGGCAATGATGGCTAGTGTACTTGACTATGGAGTTATTAGTGGGACCAGGGGTGGGGACATATGGATCTTATGTTCGCATTGCATCATATGGTGTAAAATGAGTATTATTACGACAATTGGGACGTTGGCACAATAAGATTTTGTTTTTGTAGTTGTATAGCGCCTTTGATTCATTGTGTAATATCGGGCTTTGTTTTCCACAATGAAATGAACGGTTGTGTAATATAATTTTCTTGGCATTGCATAGCACCCTGATTCTCAAACAAGGGCACACACATACATAATAATAAAAATGTTTTTATGGATTTTTATTATTATTTCGTTTTACGATTTCTTTTTTTCTCTTTATTAAAATTGCCTGCATGAATACCATTAGATTTAGAGGTACAGAAGTGTAATATAAAGGACTAGGTAGGTATATTCATATCCAGGAATTGAACTGAATAACATGTTAAAATATATAAAAGAATGAAAAAAAAAAATTATTCTTCATACTTTTAGTACATAAAACATAAAAATGTGATACTTTTGTTATTATGTAGTAAAGGCACAAAAAAAAAACATTTTGATGGAATTCTGACTGATTTATGCATTCGCGCCACAACATTTTATATTGAAAAATATATATTTTTCAATTTTATTTATAAATTTTCATTTTCAGTTTAGATATCACATGTGAGAACAGCAACAAAAAAAATAATAAAATAAATAAATGGTCACAGAGTATCTAATGTTGTAGCGACGCACCATTCACACTCTTTATGCTTTATATAGCTTACGCGCTACTACATTCGAATATATTAGGTTTAGGTACATGATATTACCAAGGATGAGATTCCTTTTTTTTTCTCGTTCTTTTTGAGTCAGGCCAAATTTATAGCTTTTGGTTTTATTGCATTTTTATTGTGATAACGTTTCTACCTATACAGCACCACGCTACGTGTATCACTTATAACACATATAACGAACCATTTGGTTTTCGAATACAAAAAAAAACAGGAAAATAAAGTGAAAAAAAAATGAAAAAGGCGATACGGTGTCTATGGAAATGAATGGTAGTGAATATAGTTTTATGACTTTTAGGCAATATTTTTACAGTTTTATACCAATAAAATCTTGGTTTGGCTATCGAACATAAATATGGTACTCTTTGGTCTATTGTATATAATTCGTAACGTGCATATATAGAATTTATTCGCGTATAAATTGTATTGATATTGCAAATTTGTTAGCAATGATATAAAATGGTTTATAACTCATGAATGGATTTCTGTTTTTTTCTTCTTTTCTTTTTCCTTTTTCGTAACCAAAGGTGGGATATATAATAATAATGGTTAAAAGAAGGTTGTATAAGAAAAACAAACAAAATATAAAAATATAAATAAAAGAAATAATAAGAAAAAAAAAAACTTTTGAAATCCATTTATATAATGAAATGGGAGGGTAAGAAAATCAAACTTTTATCATATTTATTTTGAATAGTAGGTTGATAATAATCGTTATAATAAATAAGTTGAAATTCCGAAATACTGTATACTTAATCTACATTAGGAATATATGGTTGAATGAATTTTTGTTATTCTTAAATGGTTTTTGTTATTCGTAAATGGTAAAATCTTTGAAAACTGTAAAAAATATGAATAAAATAAAACTTTTAATAATGATTGTATGATTTTTATGCTTTAGCTTTTTATTAAAACATGTTTAGTAAAATTGTCATTTTTCGTTCAAGCAAATGTTTATAAAAATTTATAGAATCGAGAACTGTGATATAAGGAAGTGGAAAAATTAATATAAAATATTTAAATATGTGATTATTTGATTTTATTATCAATTTTTTACTTATATTTTATAGTTGTGCATTTCTTACAGTCTTTACGTAATTATAATATTAAACATTCTTCGCTTCTTATTATTTTCAACAGCGTATAACAAAATACAACTAAAACATTTTATTGAACATTAAAATGTTTTAATTTAAGCAAACACATTTAAGTATCGCATAATATACATAAATAACACTTCATATTAATTTGGTTGACATTTATATCGGTACCATAAAAATAGAAATTTATATTAAATGATATTTGCTGTGTGGTGATTTTTTAAAATGTATAATATGTACAACTGAATGAACTGGCAGGTGGTAGAACTACTTAGATAAGTGTAACAATACTAATTTATAATGATTTATTATTTGAATAGATTATCTAGATAGTAGTTGAAATTTTTTACTATTTGATTTAATAAGATAAATTGGGTGGATCTATAATTTTACTTAATTGATAACCAGAAACAAAAAATGTGATGGCTCACGATCATTTATAATAAATGTTCTGTTGTAGAAAATTAAATCTGTTCACTATAATTACTATTAAATAAGATCTATAATATCCTGTAGACACGTATAGTTAAAATTACGATTTATGTTGGTATCTTCTTTTATTTTTACTTATCATTTGATGACCTTGAATTAATTATTTATTTTTATAAATTTTATTTTAACGGTTGACATTTCCTCAAATCATTAACACGTGTTTCTAAAGCGAATTGTTAAACTACTTTTTTTTTTAATTTAATTTTCATTGTATGTAGATTATATTTCCTGGTTCAATTTTAAGTCATTGATAAAAGTTTTTGACAATTTATAATAAAATATTTCAATAAATATAAATTATGAAGTCATTGGATTGAAAATAAAATTGCGGTGCAATATTAAGCAATACTATAAAATTGATATTTTTCTTCATATTTTTTTGAATACTTATCTGTATGCGATTTGTCTGGCAAGGTAACCTTAAATGGGAATTATTGAGTAATTACAAAATAACATGTCCAATGAATATCTCCATTCTTGTTATCCATTGTTAATATTTTGCAATTATAGGTTTTTAATTTTATCGCCATTCCCAAAATTCATGTGAAATAATAAAAGTTTTTCTAAAGAATGGGATAATGAAATATTTCAATTGAATTTTTATATAATCTTATATATGCCAGAGAGTTAGCGACATACGAGCAAGTTTTTCTAGATTACCGAAAGTCAATTAAGGTAAACTAATATATAAATTTAGTTTATAGAAATTCCATAGTAGTTACTGCACATTTAAGAGTCATACGTTTTGGGCCCTAGATTTAGAAAATAGGATCAATAGTAATTTATTTTTCTGCTTCATTTGTATCAATGAGTGAGGAAAGCAATCTGCCAACGAACAGGAATCTCCCAATTTTCAATTTCAATTTTCGTTAAAATAAAGAACGTCAAGCCTGGGAAATTATAAAGAAAGCGCATCTTTTTTTTTTAAAGCGTCTATTTCAAACACTTTTGGATCAAGTTTCTTCGTAATACTTTAAAAATATAATTGCACACAGTTTGATATATATATCAAATACTGAAATGATAAGAAAAGTCGGACAATAAATTGAAAAAAAGAAGAAAAGATATTCAATGCCAGAATTACTAAGAATGATATAAGTCCTACGTTAAATGACAGAGTTTTTGTATTTCTTAAAGCGGTACTTATCACACATACTATCATATCTTCGTTATTTGTGGAAGGGTTGGTAATACTAAACATCTTTGAGCACATTACCAACATTATTTTGAAGATAATGGCTAACCCTCCCAAAAATTTTGAAGATATGATAGTAATTACTATAGTGTATAGTACAATAGTATATATACCTTTTTTTTACGATTTGCGGTTTTTTCCGCGGTGTTTTGTGAAGAATTTGCAAAATTTGAATTTCTTCACTTTTCAAAAATACGATTTGCGCGGTTTTTTTTTGCTCTCAACTTGATTTTTAGAAAGTGAAGACCTTTTTTTTCAGCTCTCATTACTTGAATTTTTGGTTTTTTTTTTTACACAAATTTACCCCCCCCGAGGAATCAAAAGCGTATTACATACCTAATTAATTTTTACTTCATTTTTTTTCTTGAAAAAATCGAGTATGGGTTTGACAATTTTTTAATTTTTGTTTGACCATTTGGAATTTGGAGAAAATTTGCCCGATTTTTATTTTTTCTGGATCTCTGGATTGGCGAGGCGGATTTTGATGGTCGACCAAAAGATGCAGATTTTTATTAAAGAAAATATAGATACTGACGTTTTATAATATTTCGTTTTTTTTGTCTTGGGAGCCAATTTATTTATTTTTTTCGGCGGTATTGCCTTTTTTTCGACTACGTGTTTTTTTTTTAATTTCTTACAAATTGAAGTCGTGCACCAATCCTTTGGCAGCATGTTTTTGTGGAAATATAAGCACCTATTTTGAATTGGTATTTCTTTTATGTTTCTTGGTTTTTAACTCGAATTTATTCATACCTCTAAAAGCAAACCACTTTCACTCAAATTATATATTCTTATTTTTTTTTTCGTATAATCGATAACTAAGTCGTTAAAACTAAAACCAATTTCATTTAAATACTATAACATAGTACCTCAGTGACATTTCCAAATCCAAATAGTGAATACGGATAATAAGATGATATATCATTTTATCCAACGGATATTGTTTACATAAAGATTCACTTACGTAGTAATCATGATAATTACTTTAAGTCTGAGTTTTATATAGTTGACGATTTCAGAAACTATTTGGTTATAAAAGGGTAGAATTTAGCTGTGGTTATACATTATAAAAAAAATATGTATTTTATAAACAATTATTTCGAATTTCAAACATAAAAACCAAATTTAAAGTAATTAATCAATCTCGACGATTTATTGATACAAAATAATACTGTAAGCATACCATAATTAGAAAACAAAAACGTCTATCGTTATAAAATCGATGCCTTTCTGAATCGAATATAAATTGAATTTTTCAGTTTCAACAGCAAATCCAAATCGTTTTCTATAGATTTCAAGTAACTCGTCTAGATAATATTATATATACTCAATAATACCAAAAGAAGAGTAAAAAAATAGAAATAATAAAAGAACCAAAAAACAATTAACTTGTTTACTTGACACATAAAATTTATTGCTTATTTATTTTAATTTTATTACATTATCCTATCAACAAAAAATCCTTTCTCGTTGTGCAAGTAATTAACCTAAAAAGATTCAAATACAAACCACGGGAAACACACTCGGTACTATATGCATTTAGAATAAGTACAACGAAAATTATTTTTATTTCTATCATATTTTTTTTTTATTTCGTTTAATTGATTACTCATCCAATTCAATAAATAAATATTCGATTAAATGTAAATGTTACATAACCTTAACAGTATAAATATTAAATATGTATAATGTATATATTTATATATTATGTATAGAAAAAAAAAATTGGTGTATGAGTACTGAGTATTATAAACATTCAGTAAATAGTACAATATTCAATTTATAAAATATTGCATTGTATGAATGATATATTTTTGAGCATGCACAATTTTATACCATTTATTAAATTGAAATAAAACATCAAAATATTAAATGGGTACATTATAGCTTTGTTTTTCTTTATTACAAGTAAGTTAATTGGTGACGGACCGGGACATTTATTAAATTATTAAATAATATTAAAATGTTTTGAAAAGCATGGGGTATCCGGATAACAATTGCTAAATTATAGAAGTAGTTTCAGTTACCCAGAATCTTTTTTTTTTTTAATAATTAGATATACGATTTTAACGTATGTTAAAAAATGATCTGAAGATTACTAAATCATATCATTTTAGTAATGATTTTCACCAAAATAAAAATTGTCTTAAATTTTATGCCATGACATTGAAACAATAATAATTTAAAAAATAATTGTATTTATAGACGATTTTTAGACCCCTTCAAAAACATGTGATTTTATCACATTTATTTACAACTTTACTATAGATGTCAGAAAAAAATCTATTATAATTAAAACATTAGTGCTAATGGTATATGAATCGAAACACCCTGTATAAACATAAACTATATTATAATTAACATATAATTTGAATTTTACATTTATAAATAATAATAATAAAAAAGAAACAAAGTAAATAAAACGACTCACATCATATATATATAATTATATAATATAGTTATATATAGTTATATCTTATATGTAGTTAAAATTTACATACAAAAAATTTATGTTTTAATTTTAAAATAAAATTTCGCCACATTTTTAGATAATATTTTCTTCTTTTTTTTCTTGTTTGAAGAAGATATATCAAAAATATAATATTCATATGAATTAGCAGTAATTCATTGAAATTCACAGGCATTTAAAAGAATATGGATATACAATTTATACAAAAACAAAAACAAAAACTATACTTTGAAATGTCAATTTGGAAACATGATATTATGTAAAACAGGTCGTGTATACCTTCGTGAGTATACAGGGGTCAAAAACCAGAAAATGACATAAATCAATTAAAATAAAAAACATGGATTTAAAGTAAAAAAAACAATAAACTTGATTAAAAAATCAACAAGCCTGGTTGAAAATAAAGGAAATAAATCAAATAAATCAAATAAATCAAAAAAATCAAAAAAATCTGAATAATTCAAATAAATTGATTTTTTTGATTTATTTGAAAAAATCAAAAAAATCAACAACTCTGCCCTAATATATATATATTGCAAAATGTATGCACACAATTTGTCTTAAAACTGTCCTTACAAGTTACATAATTTAAAGTATGACACGGTATGTTTGCTTCATTGTATTAGGTAGATACTTATATTATGTTTAAAATCTGGTGGTTTTATTGAACAATATTTCAATCGTATCCATTTTGGATTAAAATTCACTTTGTTTGCTGGGATTTTCATCAAAATTCAAATGAAATCAAAATAATCCAATGCAATTTTCAAATTTTTCATCAAAAACAAAAGTATAGAATCATTGATGATATTTTTTTTTTATTGAATTTTGACATATGAATAATTTAAACTTATGTTCACATTTATTTAACTTGTTTCATTCTTGTGGTGAATGAACATTTTTCGACATGATCTGCATTAGTTTCCAAACTCTATGTCTATATGCTTTCATAACCAAATAAATAAAAAAGAATAATACTATAGTCTCAATATTGAAAATATGCGATTGCTTTAAAATTTTGCGTACATTGTTCTTAATCTAAAATGTCTATGCAATCAAAATTTTCGATCTATTTACTATACATTTTATAATTTTGTTACATAAAATATAATAATTCATATCAACATAATAACAATACGCATATAAGTGAACGGGTCTAATAAGGTAAAACTCTTAATATTATACCCTTAAAATTATACGATCCGTATTTATATTCGCATTAATAAAGAAAAAAAAATACATACAAAAAAAAAACGCTGCTCTTTAAACAGGATTTTGAAGGTTTTACCATTAAAATCTTAATCAACTATGTTTTTATAAACGTATAAGCTTGGTATTGGTAGGTATATATAATAAAATCGTGGTAGGGATGATAACATTGGCATGTTTGGTATTTTATAATTTTCTTATAATAATATTATAATTCTCTATATCAAAGTCAATGCTGTAATATGTAATAAATTTTTTGATGTTGAAATTTGAGTTCTTCGAAGAAAATTTTAACTACCCGTCAACCAATCCGTACGAGTGTAATATATTCGTAGTACGCAATGCCGTAGGTATTCCATACTCATATATTTTGGTTCTATCTGTTCTGTTAGAGTGGCACACAAAATATTATATATATATATATGAATAATATACCATCATATTCATCGTGCATATCAACGAAAAATGATAATATCACCATAATTTCGCGCAAGTAATAAGTTATGTAAATTTATTATATATAAATATAGACTTTCGAATTATACGAAAGAAAAAAGAAGAACATTTTTTTACGATATTTTTATGTGACATCATTGCAGACGCGAATACCACCATATAGCATTTAGTGTCTTTGAGGATGTATACCTCCAGCACCTCTAAAATAAGTACCCATCTAAGTGTAGAGAAAAAGTTAATAAAAATTAAATTTTTGTCACTTTTTATATTACACTTTCTCTCAGTTTATAATATCAAAGCCTGCACATGCTATACCTTACGTATTGTGCCCGCAAGCGTTCTTTCACACAAGCAAAAATACATCAACCCTCCACGAGCAGAGCAGAGGCAAAGCAAAGCAAAAAAAAAAAAAAAAACCGTTTATACTCAAACCTTTTGCTTGTTTTTTTTTTTCATTGTTATTATATTTTTTAAATGTTCTATGCAATTTAAACAAAATAGCTTAAATTTTATATCCCATTTTTATTCTATTCGGGGACAGGTTTGGGGAATTTGGATTTTTATTATTAAATTTTTTTGGTGTTGCTGTTGTTGTTGGTATTACTGAGAAAACCTATACTTTTATGATGCTTTTCCACAATTTACCCGTTTAGCGTTTTTCACATAAACATATCTGGCAACATACCTCTCTAACTAACTTGGATATTATTACGCAAATGGATGACGGGCATGCTCGTAAAAATAACGAACCAACAAAAAAAAAATGAACCAAATTATATATTCTTTCAACAACAAAAATGTTTATAATATGTTTTAATGTAAAATAAATTTTTTAATGTCAAAAAATGTTAAGTATTCTTTTGTTTATGTTTTCCCCGTAGATTTTCTATTCAGTTTGTTAAATATTTTTGTTTTGTTTATTTGTTAGTACCCTTCATAATATGTTTTGTTGCTTTTTCTGAATCAGAATTTTTAAGCAGCAATCATAAATATTATATCAGATGCGAGAAATGATGAAAATGAAAAGATTTACTGTTCTGTAAGTTATGAAATGTGCTTTTTCAACACTTTTTTTTATTTATTTATATTTTCTTCACAGTATGAACCGTTTTCTACAAATGGTTTTATATATTTAAACGTAGATACGTATGTATATTAGGTGCATGTTTTTACTCTGAGGAGGTGGTAGAGAGCAAAGCTTACTTCCTTTCTTCGTATTAATATTTATTTGAAAAAAAAAAGATAAAAAGATCACGGTGTGAGGACCATTAACAAGTTTTGAATGACATCGTGAAGATTTAAGCTATAAAAGCATAAAAGCAAAATTTATGGTAGCAGTTTAGACATCGCACGGAAATAAAAGAATAAATTTATTGGTATGATAATAATCTTTTATGTTTTATAAAAAAAAAAAAAAAAAAGAAAACAAAAAAAACAAACAAATATTTTTTTTGTTGTTAATATTTTAACGGACTTTTATTTATATTGCACGGCTTGTTTGTTAAAGAAGAAATATATGCCTTTTTATAAACTTAATAAAATATTAGGCTTTTTGAAAAAAAAAATTGAGGGGGATATACGATAATACTTCTAATTTCTTGCAAGCATTTGATACCTTGTACATTATTCGGAAGTAATTAATAAGTCCAATAAATCTAAAGTTAATCAAATGTCTATATGTTACATGCAGTTATCGCTTATAAGCTTAATTCTTATTAATATTAGATACTACCGAGCAATTTGTGTTGAGACTAAAAATTCTATTTATTTCATAGTCGAGCATAGATCTACTAAAAATCAGTCGTATATACGTCTAAAAATAAATTATTCAGAACAATACTGAAATAACTAATAGCTAAATATTAAATTATGCTGCTAAAATCAAGAGCCCAAGACTAAATATTTTACTGCATTAATGCGCAAAGTTGACATGAACCAAAAATTATTCATGAAAATTAAAAAAAAAAAAATCTGAAATCAATAAAGTAAATATATTTTTGCCAAAAAATTTTGCTATCACTTGAACACATAATAGACTCAATGGTTTCTTATTTTTTTTTTTTTTTTTTCATATATAAAATATTAAGCGAATCAGTCATTTCGTGATTTCGACGCCCAATTTAAAAAAAAAAACAAAAAAAAGACTTTGAATTTATTATTCAAATCAATTCTTATATTCCTACTTATTTATGCTTGTATTATATGAAATGGCTGGCAAAACAATTTTTTTTTCTTGGTATTGGCATACCATATATTCTAACCATACAATAACATTCCACTGCTGAGTGCTGATGCCATATAACCATCACATAATACGATCTAATATAATTTAATACAATAAAATTTGCAACTACCATTTGTATTATAAATATATTATATATTCTAAAATATATTTATTTGCAAGATGCCCATAAAGAAAAATTTATAAATATATTGATGTGGGAAACAATTTTTTTATTTTTATTTCTTGCATTTAAATTATAAACTGCTTTAAAATAAAAAAAGAGCGAAATGTTATTTAAAATAATTTGTTATCATTTACAAAATTGAAAATATTCCTATATCTGCCCTATGAGATTGAATCTCTACTCCCATAAATAACCAAAATACAAATTTCTCACTTTCAGGCTGCTTATCTCTGGAAGTAGAGATTCAATCTCACATCTAAAGGATTTCGGAGCATACTGAGTTATCCCTTATAAGATTTCATTAGTAGTTACAGCCATACATTCAATCATCTATAAAAAAAGCGTCGCGGACAAGCCTTCGGCTTTAGCCTAAAATGGTGGTGGAAGCACATCAGGACGCTGGAAGGAGTT
>JAABKK020019395.1:3744-19088 GCA_011634745.2 Catotricha subobsoleta | reverse complement strand
CTAAAAAATTGGGCCTAACTTTCAAATTTTTCAACGTAAATTAGGTTGCATTGTAGTTAATTTAACCAAAAATGTTACCTGGGATATATACTTTTCATCACGAATTTCAGCATAATATGAAAAATTTCCATTTAAATAGCACAATGGATGATAACATGAATCCAGATAACATATATAAACATTTTCAAACCTGCAGACACACAGTTTTTACTAAATATGTACGATTGTACGTACCTATATAATAAACTATACGACAATGAAAAAAATCAGTACACACACCTCTCCTATTACGTATTTATCCCCCTTTTATTATCCTTATTCTTATTGTATAAAATATTTGTAAGTACATAACATAATTTACTACAATAATAAAATATACATAAAAATAACATACATTATATTATATTATGACAAACGTTGAGAATAAACATACAGAAAATGAACCCGAATAAGCGGAATAACAGAAATATAGAAAATGAAAAATGAAAGGATAGAATGAGAAAAACAGGGATTCTCAATTTTACGTTTAAATTGTTCTGCTGCGAGAGGTAGGTTAGGTTAGGCTTGTAGTAAAAAGGTTTCTGACGTCGACGCACCGTCTACATTTTACTAGGAGTACCTGGAAATATAATTTACTATATTCTATTTCTACACACGACACATGCTCTATATCAGTTTACAATGGTCGTTGTCCTTGAACTAAGAGAGCTGCTACCCAAAGCCTATATAGGTATAAGATATCTCTGTATTGAAATATTTTGTATTTATAATCCGGATTATGGTGAAAATAATATGCTCGCATTCTAAACTTTAAGTAAATTTGTTGTAAATAATAGAAGTTGCTTTTGTGGTCAAACCGTTTTGTGGTTAAGCGAACATATTTTATTTTCAAGGTCATCGGTATTTACTCAATTTTGACAGGATTTTTATTTTTATTTTTATTTTATTTTGTTAAATAGCACTGTGGTAAGAAAGTGTAATAAACTAAATGGTAATAAACGAAATGTTTTGCAGATTAATAGATATTTTATGAATTTAATTTAAACTTTTTTGAGAGTTTTTCTGAATAATTTAACTATAGCGAGTCTACCATATTGATTGGCTCCGATTATATTTCTCATACGATATATTTATAATGATGAAAAGCGTATTTTCACAAACAAGAGTATACTTAATTTAGACCGTAATCTTTTTGTTATTTTCAATAGAGAAATTTGATATAAAACATAAATTGATGATTACATAAATGAGTAAAGTTACGTACATTGTAAACGGATAAGTTTTCACTGAAGAATTAAATAAATGACCCAGAAAAATTTGCGTAATAGGGGTACAATCGAACATGATTTTTTTTTTGCTGGATGGTGTGTCGTGTATAGTTAAAATTGGTTTCCATTTTAATAATTTGGGGATGAAGAAGAGGAGCTAGAAATGTATCTTCTTCTACAACATTTTAGACAATTCTATTACGCGTTTAGAAAGCCATCGATGTTGAAAATGAGTTCAATTTTCCAGCTATTTGAAATGTATAACGGAAATAAATAAATAAATAAATAGGAGAAATATATCAGTCTGGGGGGTATTAAACTTTTGTGTCTTTTGTTACTCACAATTATCACTGAGAAAATGCGCTTCTTATCTTTCACGTTATCTAACATAATATACACAAATTATTATCTCATATTTCGATGTAAAAAATAGACTTATTTTTTGCTAAATTATTTAAATTATTATATAAATGTTTATACGTTTTATATTTGCTCTATACGCGCATTTTATCTATATATGATTTCTGCTGTAAATTATTAATTATCAAAGTTACATGTTAGATTGACACGCGAATAAAACATAAATATATGACAACCTACCAGCGTATATTTTATAGATTACGGCGCGGCGTGTACGTGTAGGTTGGGGTAGAGCGATTTTTTTGTTGTTCGATTTTCCATTTGGAACCATGCGGATAAGTTGTATGTACTTCCTGAATAGATTGTTTTATTTTTGTTTTGAGTCCTCAACTTCTCCACAAATCCCTAAGCTGTAAGAAAAATATCTCATCGCCAAATTAGTGGAAACGTTTGTGGAGATGCGTCATTTTAATTTAAAAATTATTTTTCAATCCCAATAAATATAGAGAACGAATATGATATAAATATTTCACGTTTGCGGACCCCTCTGTGCTATTGAATTGAATAATAAGCTTTGCGGTGATCAAGAATCAGCAGAAACATTTCTGAAAACTTTTTCAATTGGAAACTTTTCACTAAAAATGTTCCGCCCCAAGAAAATGTCCAAAACAATTAGTCATAATAATATTTGATTATATTTATTCAACATTAAAATCAAGTAACTATATATAGTATTCAAATTGTATCACACTGGATGAAAAAACTTGTCATTTGTAACAGAAGAAAAGAGATGGAAAATCGGTGAACTGTAGATTTTTTTTCATTGAGCAAATTAATACATATATGTCATATTTGATATGAATTTTGAACTCTTTATTGATTAGTTGTTCTTTGAATATTTTAGTGAAAATATTTGAGAAGTGAAAACAGTAAAATTTAATAAGGACGTACTAGGGTGGAACGAAAACCGAGTTTTGGTCGGAGCAAACTTTAACCATAAAATTAGTTGGGCAATTGAGAAACAAAAAAATGTTGAAAAAAGTTAAAACTCAGGTGACACCACGGTTCCAAAGTTTCAAAAATATGTTTTTGTACTGCAGCGCTCTCAACGGGCGTTTTTGTCTCACTCATTCATTATGGAGAGTCAGTGAGACGAAAGCATGATTTCATTACGATAACTAACGAAATGGTTACTTACTACTGAACGAACTCAATATACTTATACATAATTAGAAAATGTGAAGCAGTGAAAAAACATTTAAAAAGGAGCTCTGCCTCTTTTCGAGCCGTTCTTTTAAATTTTGAATTTATGGCCGAAACAGTTTTTGTGAATTTCGGTCGGAACAGAACTAGCCGAAATTAGCGGGAATTGGCCGTAACGCCGAAACAGGCCGAAGTGCATGGCAACACCAAACTTTTCGCAGCAGATTAAAAAAAAATAACTCTTGCTCTAATGATCAAAGAAGAATTAATTTTAACTTAAATGAAGAACAGTAAAATATGTATGTATATATGTACATAAATGGATTTGGTATCATTCCACCGCATAAACCGCACGCACTTTAACCAGTCTTAATAATTTTTTTTATACAATTTCCGTTTCACACTAACTTTTAAACGTTTTGTTATTTTTTGCTTGATGAGGAGCCCAAAGATGATTGCCAATAAATCCTATAAAAAAGTAAAAAAAAAAAAATAACCGGTTCAGAAAATGCACTGCATACAAGGTAACTTATGCGCATAACTCCAGATCAAAAAATAAAAGCACTCACGAACAAACAAACAAAAATAAAAAAACAAAACAAAATTTCGAAGCTAATAAGTACTTTTTTCAAAAATGAAGTAAAAACATTTTTATATTCCACCCTATATTCTATCTATGTAACTACGCATCGCATATCTTCCTAAAAATATGACATGAAATTCAATCATAATAAAAGACTAAACTTCAATATTTATTTATGTATTTTAATAAAATCAAATAGATTTAATATAAATCACGTAAATTTTTTCTTCTTTTTTTTTGATTTACTGTCATAAATATTAACTTAAACTACATGGAGGAAAAAAAATTAAAAAAAAGAAAAAAAAAAAAGAAGTTATTTACTGTCAATAGAATGGTTGTTTTTCCCTTTTTATACCCTAGTGGAATTTAGGTTTACCATGGAAGGTCGTTTTTGGAACAAATTGTATACCTATACCTTCCAAGGTATACTTTTTGTATAATTATACCTTCAAAGGAATACTTTTTTTGCAAAAAATACTTTATTTGGTATACCTTATATACCTTGCAAGGTAATAAATATCTTGTAAGGTATATGAAGTATACCATATAAAGTATATTTTGCAAAGACTATACTTTGGAAAGTATACAATTTGTTCCAATAACTGCCTTTCACGGTATATAAAAAGAGTACATAAATCTTCCAGTAGGGTAAATATTAATAAACGAAAACTCATAAGCACAGTACACTCTACCCTTGACACTAAATAACGGTTATGTTGCATGATAATTTCTATAATTTAACGTTCAAATTATTAATCATTTTTATTGAATTTCCGTGACCTTAAAAATAGTTTGTTTTTTTTGTTCTTTATTGTATTTCTTTCTTTTATTTGTTATTATTTGTTTGTTTATCAAATATCTAGACATTGTATAGTATTGTAGTATTGTAGTATTCTAGTAGTACTATATATATTTATTAATAGGCAATGTAGGTTATTGAACCAAATTTCCCTCCCCCCAACACACTACACACTTTTTACTAATACATTTCGGGGCATAATATAAATGAAATGTGTAAGGGTGTGTTAAAATAAATTTCTAATTACACATTTGTTGTTGTTTCGGATTCTTTATATTATTTGAAATTTAGTGAAATTAATTAATTTGTTTTTATGGCTTCTTGAACTTTAAGCGATTTATGAAATAGTATATACCAACAATAATGTAGATTATCCGAATTATAACAAAGAATAAATGATGGGAAACATTTTATACGGGTTGTCCCAGATAAAAGATATTCATTTATTTTATTCACGAAAACATGATGAGAAGTTTATCGGTATTTGTTGTAATTTCTCTGATGAGCTACGTAAAACTGTACGTCCGCTGGCGGTATGTCATTTTGATCCGTTCTCGAGTTATTTATATCATTAATATTAAAGGTTTCCACAAAAATTTGTGTTTTATCCTTAGCTATACAACATACTTACATCAATATGAAAAAAAATAATCTAATATTCGGTTTGCTTTTTGAATAATTCGCTAAAATATTTTTAAAAAAAATACTAGTTTTCTGCAACATTTAAGTGAATTACTCAAAAATTAATTATAGTTTTTGTGAACAAAAAAAAAGAAGAAAAATGAACATCTTATCTGGGACACCCTGTATTTTATTTACTTAGTAAAAATTATACTATATTCTTTCTCGTTGCGCGATACTTAGTAGATTTTTTCTATCAATCAACGATATGTGCCGATGAAATTCGTTCGTAATGAGAAAAGGATGTTATATTCAAATAAAACTTGAGGAATGGATCACATTTAGGCCAATTTAACCCACTCTGTACTTTGTGTGACAATATTTATTCTGTTTATTGCGTACACATTTTATGACGATTCACGTAAATATTTGAAGAAATTACGCTTTTTTTTTATTGTACGATGAACTCAGGACCATAACCAGCGCAACATCACAGAGCTGGTTAAGCCTCGAGTATTTGATATAAATACATGCGGTTATGATTGATTTTGGTCGACAACAAAGTAAGTTGCTCGTAGTTGCCATAACTAAATTTGAAATGTAAGACCTAAAACCATTAAAAGACCATATAAAAGTTATTATTCATACACATAAACCGCGAAAAAAGCCGCACTGTAAGCAAATTGTACTTGATAAAAATACTATTTTCTATACCTGGAGCTGCATCTAATAATTCTTGAGTTGGCTGAGACATCACAAGCCTCTTAGTAGGTATATGGCCCTGGATAAACTACATGGCCGCCACAAAAAAAAAAAGTAGCGAATAAAGTTTGAGTGGGTGAAGTTGATCAATTTCACTTTTCATTCCAAGCGCGAAATATCATCCATTATTGATTCCCAGTTACTTTTGAAGCCAAACATATTTTTGGTACAACATAACCCCTAAAGTGCCCCTAATAAAAGTTTTACTGCAGACTTTCGACGATATTTCATCTCGGCAGCAGCTATTTTTATTTTTATTTTCCAAATGCGGCCTCGAACAGAAAAAAAAACATCCATCATCGAACCCGACATATATTTAAAGACGACCATTTCCCCCATGCATACGTCATACCCACAAAATAGTTCTGTGAATTTTCTATGAATTTTTATTTAACACATACTTACTCATTGGATGGCGTCTACGAAAATAAGTGACAGTGCTGTACGATCCTCTGTTTATACGAGTTATTTCACTTTCTGATGTTTTTCTGGAGCTATTTCCGAATCCCACTCCTTTTCCACTTTTATTTTATCTAAAAACCATAGAAATGCCCTTAACTATAGTTAGGCATGAAAATTGTTGTTGGAGTTGCTTTTGATTTGACGCAATTACTTATATTTTTAATATAAATTCTAGTTTATGGAAAACCAAATTAATCTATCATTAGTGGCATTATTGTAATTATCTGATTGTGTATGCGTTTGCGTATCCCGGTGTTTAACGAAATTTCATTTTGTTTGATTTTATTGGGAAGCTCTTATTACATTAATTACTATTTTCACATTTAAGGACAACTGAACATTAACTATATTTGGGCATAGGTTTTAGTTAATTGAATTATAATTTTTTGTGTGAAAATTATAGATGAAATTTGATTTATGATTTTTGTACTTCAATAAAAACTACAGCTAGTACTAAACACATAAGGGTGTTCTGAATAAACCACGTAACATAGATTGATAAATTCAACTAGCTTTGCAAACTTAAAAATAAGTAAATATCCGTCGGATATACATATTTGAAATTTGGAATGTAGAATGTTTGCCGAATATTAAATTTAAAGCATTGTATCTTTGTACCGTTTACAAATAATTGTGTATCTGTTATATTATGCAGATAGCGTAGAGCAATGGCTTTTAAATAATATATTGGGCATTCGTGGTTTACTGTTAGATTCGTAGTTATCCGATTTTGAAAAATCGTTTTTTTGGTGAAATTCACAACAAGATAACTACGAATCTAGCAGTAAACTACGAATGCCCAATATATTATTTAAAAGCCATTGCTCTACGCTATCTGCATAAATGCAACTAAAAAAATGATAGTAGAAAGTATGAAAAAAAATTCGATCCACCCTACTAACCACGTCTAACTTTAATTATTAATACATTTTAACAGATAACTTATTAATTAAAATATGCATGAGAAAAAAAAAACATTATTCGTTAATTATTCGGTATTGAACTGTGAAAATTAACGAATACGAATAGTAAACCGAATATCTTAATATTCGATTAAATACCGAATACCGTTGTATATCCCTAATCTGAATCTATTTAATAATTTATCAACGAGTCTACAAATTTTATTGACTTAATTATTTGTCAGATCACAATTTCTCTGCTATCGTAACGCCTGTAGACGATAATAATAATACATATATTTAAAATAGTGTTACAGATATTGGATTTTCCTTTTGAAATTTTCGTAAGGGGTGAAATATAATTATATTAATTTAAATATCGCTTTAAATATCGCTTTGATGGACAAACACATTTTATTTATTAATTTTTTAATTTTATTTATTATTTCAATAAATATGAGTGTTATGGTCAAAAGAAAGCTAGAGTAACATCCCAAGGAACACAAAATGACGAAAGGTCACGATGACGTCATTCTGACGTTACTTGGTCACGATATGGTCAGTCTGTCGTCATTGTGGCGCCACATATGACCATTTGGTCATGAATTAGTCATATGTGGCGCCACTGTGCTCCTTGGGATGGAAGGATCGTGACGTTTGGATCCTGATCGAAGTAGTATATATTATGTATTATAATAAATGATGAAAATAGTAATATGATCTCCTCTTGTGGTCAACAACAGTGTCGAGTACCATCCTTTAAAATTGTAATAGTCAGTACATTCTTCTTTTGGAGGAGAAGGAGGACACACCTTTTAATAACAGCAGCAGCAAATCCATGCATTATTTCTTCAAAACTGGAATGTACAACATCAAACAAATATGATACAGTGCGATTTTCACAGGAAGAAGCAAAACAATATAAAGCAAATTCAATACGTTTTGTCAGAGGAATTGTTTTTCGCAAATGAGGTTTCTTATCGAGTTTGAACTTAGTTTTCTCATAGAAAACTTTGTTTAAACTGAGTTTATCTTAAACGCCCGATTTAAGCTAGCTAAAGCTAAACTTAACTTACATTAAACCTTGATTGAAAAAATTACCCTAAGAATTATTAGGTACTATTTTCAATGAAATGAGGTTTTATATTTTCAACAATATAATCGAATGTTTTTTTTTATTTATTCGAAAGTTTTCTTTCCATCTCTTATCATTAAATGATGGTACTTCTGTTTTTAACAATGTAAACATAATAATCCAAGTAAATATTGAGATTAATTTTGCCACTTTATAGTTTTGCAGTCACATTCAGATTATATCGACTTTCGATATTCTAGAATATCGTTTGTAGTCTGTACCTAGTATTAGTAAAAGTTGCAAAATAAACAAAATAAAACTCTGAACAACGTCGTTGTTACAACGACAATATATATAAAACTTTCATCGGCTGTTTTCAATTAATTTATAATCGACGTGTACCAATTCATTCATGACAGCTTTTTTAAGTATAAAACATTACATTAATCTAGTGAAAGTAGTCATTTGGTACATATTATCTTATAAAATGGAATAATGTGTGCATTAGAGTGACCCTTTTTTTTAAATATATATTATCGAATTTCGACTGATGATCTCCCAAAATTTGTTCCTTATTGAAAGTCATAAGAATATAGCGCCGTGCCAGTTCAAAATTAAGACATCTTAAAACATAAATTTGATGCAAAAGGTTGTATCTTGTATCTGTATACGTTATCAATATACAGATACAACCTATTTTGCATCAAATTTATGTTTTAAGATGTCTTACTTTTGAATTGGTACGGCGATAAATGCTTAAAATGTTGCGTTTCGATAAAAATTAACTTCTCATTCGTTATTTCGGATATTTGATTTACCTATATATGAGTTTTGATTTTGACCGACCTCGTCTATTTTCTATTTTAAAAAAGTGACAAAACAAATATTTTTTTATAAGGATCCTCCGTTCCTTATTACATCAAATTTAACGAGCTGCAATTGTTTTACGCGACAATTAAAACACACATTCAAATGCAATATAATATTATATTAAAAAAAAAACGAATTTCGGTTATATGTCGTCACCCTACTATATAAAATATATACATTTGCCACACCTCAACGATAACATCTTTTTCTGTATAAATAATGAATATAATTGTCAGCGAACTACGAGTATATCGTTGTGCAAACAAAATGCTAATGTTAATATTATAAATAACAAGGCAAATACATTTAATTATACATCTTTTAGATCTACTTTGATAATAAAATATTATAATACAGCATCATTAAATATGAGAATGAGACCAAAGTGAAAATTAAAGAGTAAGAAATCGTTGAAATTTTAAATTTTATAAGCAAGTAAAGTTTTAGTTGGTACGGTGCCATAAATTATCCCCCACCGCATTAACTGGGCACTCCCACAATATTTTCTAATGTGCGTTTTTTTTTATAGAAGAGGAAAGTCACACTAGAGGTGGGTCAAAGGGGAGCCCCAGCGGCGGAATAGAGGTTGGATGCATCTCCAAAAATAAGTTAGGGTCGGTCATGGATAAATTTTCTGTAGGACCCTCCGTTTAGAAGTTATTACAAAAGTGGGGGTTATTGAGGTGGGGGATAATTCTGGACACCGTTAGTACCTAATAAATAAGTTACTATTAGTTAAGCAAATATAAACTAAAAAATAATAGTGCACTTTTACATAGAAGCATAAAAATTTGTTTCCCGGTAAATTAAAAAATTCTGAATCCAATTCGCATGACAGGCCGGAAGATGTCCCCCCAACTTCCCCACCAATTGGATTTAGAATTTATCAATTAAGCGGGAAACAACTTTTTATATGTCTCTAACTAAATGTGCATTTAGACCCACATATTGTAGTTATTTCGCAAACTATATACATATATTGAATTGAAAGCCTTAATCAGACCTATCCTCATCATAATTTAAATTTATATACTAAGCAAACTAACTAATCTTCTTTTGAGAGAAGAAGTTTTTTTTTTTTTTAAAGTATTTACGATGTCTAAATATTTTTTTGTTTCTGCTTGTTGAAACAGGATTGTTGGGTTTGTTAAAAGTATAATTTTTTATTTTATTTGATACAAAGGTAAGTTCAAAATGTATCAAATATTTGCCTGAGGAGTTCTTTTTAGGCTCAATCAAATTTACATTGAATTAAAGAGGATATCTTTCTATCCCCGTAAACTATTTATAATTTTACATATTTGTTGGATACAAAAAGCCTTTACAGTTTATGATAAAGAGATAACAGATAATTTCAAAAGAAAACGCAAAATATAAATACCGTTTTTTATTTTATTTTATTAAAGACATTGAAATTTGATTTAACATTATTTCTCTTTCATTTCTTTGAAAATAGTACTTAATAATTCTTATATCGATGCTTTTGAGTTATTGTCTTGTTCTACATGAATCATAAAATAAAATCCTTGAAGGCTTTGAAATTAAAATCTAAGATCTAACCAAAAACCAATTTTTTGAAATACTCGTTTTGCTATTTTTTATTTTACTATTTTGGGCTGTTCCAAATTTTCACTAAAACAGGCGCTGATTGCAGTAGTCGATTTGTTATAGTGGGATATTGCAAAATGCAGTTGTTATAGATAAATTATGAATTTATTTTTGATTTTTAGAATATTTGCGAGGTATCGTATGAATTTCGTAACTATTCGGCTTTGGCTCCGGTATTCGGCTAGTACAGCATGTCATATATTCGGTATCCCGCTTGCGCCATAATCACCTATTTGTTGCATCCCTAATACCAACTACGTATTACAGATCATTTGGTGTAAGCTTAATTTACCTTACATCGCTATATACGATGTAGGATAGATATATCTCGCAGAAACACGGAAAATACACGAGGTAAAAGTTGTATCTTCATACAACTACAAAGAATTAAAAAAAAAAAATAAGCCACTTCCGAGAAAAATCGGGTACCGCAAGCAAATATAAAAAATCGGCTCCCAAAATAAAAGTTGTACCTTCATACACCTGCAAGGACGATTTTCATAATTTTGAACCATCTCCGAGAAAAATTGGGCACCGTAACCGCCTTTTCCCTATCGAACGCTCTTAAATGTAATTTCTGAATCTTATATGAATAATAGCTACATTGTGTTATTAAATTTGTTGGTTCATTTTGAAATTTTTAAAATGTACTGTTCATGGTACTGTGACACCATGTTTACCACCCCACGCTACAGTCCTGAACTTATTAAAGAGAGCACTGAAACGTTGACCGGTTATAAAATTTAGCCAAACAGATTATAATCAGAATATGAATAGATCTTCTATAAAAAAAAAGAAAAGAAACATAAATTAAAAAAATATCTTAGTTTTCAGCAAAAGAGTATTTTTCAATATTCAATTCATTCAACATCATAAAATAGAATTAAACTTCTGTAGCCGATAATCCATAATTAATGCACATTTATTTATTTATTTATTATATATTTATGTTTGGAATTTTTTTATAAATAGATTCGAGATTCGATGTTCATATTATAGTTTCAAACAAATTTAATAAAAGAAACAAGACATATAAATAACATAACGATTTTTTTTCCATAAATAACCAATAAATAGAGAGAAAGAAATGTTTTTGTTATTTTTTTTTTTTTGTTTTTCATTCGATTTTATCAATTCGTCGTCTTTTATTAGTTTACTTAAGAATTTAATGCGGGGGATTATAAACCCACAAGCCACATTCACAATTCACATACACCCACAAAAGTACTATATGCGACCGTTAATCGTAGAATTTATTTCATAGACTCACAAGTCGGTATATGTTGAATGTTGATAGCACATCGCTTATATTGTGGGATGTTAGATAAATGACATTAGTTTTATAATATCAACACTTTATCCTTGACATCCATCGTTCGATTTAAAATTAAATTTGTGTAAATTGGGCCGGCATCATGAGGAAATAACTGTGTAAATCTATTTCCAGATAAATATATAATATGAACTTAATAGCAAAAAAAAGAAAAATAAATAATATAGCACAAAACCTGATGTGACTTTCTGTTCATCCACAATATATCTGTTTAAATAGGTCATAAGTTCAAATAATTATGTTAGTCAGTTTATTTTACCTACGAAATTGAATAACATATATTTATTCGAATGTGAAGTAAAGGAATAACATATAATTTACCTTGTTTCTATATTTCTCTTGAATACGGAAAAAAAAAGCAGGAAGACAAATGTGTATAATATATAATTTCCTTTCTCGTATTTGATGATATTTTGTTCAGTTTCATTGCTAGAATTACCTAATTGAATCGTTGTATTTTTAATGAAACCTATGCCTATTTTATGCGTATATCACCTGTATAATACTTGGATGACGCAAGATGGATTATAATTGAATAATAAATGCCCGATATATTCATCTCTTGCTTTGAAATAATATATTTAATTACAAACTGATTCTGAACAAATATATACTGAGAAGATTTATGGTCGTGTTGGGTGTACAAATATATAATAAACGTAATTATATCCATAATATTATATATAAATATTTAAAATTCTTACACCGTGATTTCAAAGATTTATTAAATTATATACAATATATGTTGTATGTTGCAAATCTCATTTCAAGACCACCATCAGGGCAACACATTTTATTTGACTAAAACAAAAGAAAACAGAATAATAATTCAATATTGATGTAATAATAAAACAAACTCTTCTTGGGCGCATAGCTTCGCGAGGTTAAAGCAATCTGGTAGATCGTGAGTTCGAGTCTCACGTTTCAAACCAAAATACATACATATATAAACAAAAATCAGTCAACTATGTGGCAAAATATTGAGAGAATAATAATACGTATATCCAAGAACCTGGCAACGTAAATAAGTAGACTTGGGTTCCGTTGATACTATTTTTGGTTGAGAATATAATGATATAATATAATTATAATGAATAATTCAAAAACAAGTTATGTCCAAATTAAAGGTACATTTTTAAGCCATATATTTATTTCATGGACACGTCTTAAAGAATAAACATGCCCCGTTTCTTGAGTTATTCATCCATAATACAACGGTATCAACTGAATTCAGTATTGGGTTCATACTTTATAATAATTGGGAATTAAAGTTGAAAGATGTGTTAATTTTATTATAAAAATGATAGAATTATTTATTTATCGGTAATAGATGAATATAAAAATGAATTATATAATACGTATAAAATTAATAACAAAAAAAAAAAAAAACAAATGGTATGTGTGTTTTAATCGGAATCTGATTGCCGCGTTCCTGGTCAATGTCAAAAAAAAAAAAACAATTACGACAAAATTCGTAACTGTGGTCTGATAAGCCGCGGTGTAAGATATATGAGCGTATCTCTTGCATTGTTTTAGTTTTGGCTACTAAGAGAAAGGTCATCACGGTAAATTAGTCCGGTAAAAGAATTTTTTTTTTGCACAAAAGTTAAAAAAAAAATAGAAAATAGTTGATTCACTATCAATAACTAATTAATAATCTTGTAGCTCAGAAAATGTATTTCTACTTGTGATTTAACTCCTTTTTAATTGCTCTTTTATTTAAAGAGTTTTTTTACTTTTGGTTGGTAAAAACACACTTCTATTTTTATCTTTTTTTTTACACATCCAATCTTGTTCAAAATTTGTTTGTCAAATTAATTTTATGTTCGATAATCCTATCGGATAAAAAAATCAAAATATCAACTGAACCCACTCTACTCTAAATGATTAAATAAATAAATATAAAAAAAAAATCAACATCAAATTGACTTTTGATGATAAATATAAAGTCCAGCAGACAAAAAGTATTCTAGTAAAAATAGGAAAATCTGAATCTAATAACCAAACAGTTTGAATGGTTCTCCTGACACGAAAAGCTTAATTCGAAAACAATTCATTGAATTTATATATTTATTGTAAATATACAAAATAAAACCTTAATTGTAAATCAATTTCTTTACATTTAAATTTCCAATAAAATGATTTAAGTATTAATTATATATATATTATGATTACATCGTATTCGATTTTATGTATTTTATGTCTAAAATGCTGATATATAATTTCAATATACTTACTATACAATACAATTCGAATAATAAATATATAATTTATGGAACGGTAAAATGTATGTAATTAAAATTATATTCTTTCAGTTTATTTTTTACTTCATTTTTGGAAAAATAAAAAATTAAGCATATAGGGATCGTGATTTTTTGTTTTTGCTTACTTTCTTTTGGTTTTTTCTCAAAATTGGCTGGACGGATTTTGATGATTGACATACCATACTGTGGGACGCAGAATCGGAATATGGGTTTTTATTTTGATGAGTTTTGGTTATCAGTTCGAAAATTCAAAAAACCGTTTTCGAAAATGGCCGAAAAATTTGTTTTTTTTGATTTTTCGACCCGACGCTCCAAAAAAAACCACTAAACCAAAACCTATATATTTGTCGACTAAAGTCTGCGTCTAGCAGTAGCTCAATCATCAAAATCCGTCCACTCAGCCCTGAAATAAGTGATTTTTTTCTCTCTTTTTTAAAAAAAATTTAAACCCAAAAACACAAAATATCAAAATCAAAACATATATATTTTCAAGGCATGCCCATTCCGCATCCAACGGTGAGTGGAACATTTTTATCCGTCCACCCAATCCTGAGAAAAAGCCAAATCAAATAATTTTGTTTTATTAATTTTTTTTTAGGATTCGCTTAATTAACGAGAAAAAGGCGTTAAATAAAAATTAATTGAAAGATAAAATAATGCTAGGGACTATTATTTTTCTTTGTTTATGAAATTTATATTCTCAAAAATGAGGTTCTGTACCAATCTAATTGGCAGCTTATTTTTCTACGTTTTATTTTAATATACTGAAATACTAATATATCAAAATTATGAAATCGAATCAACACAAATAATATACTTAATAAATACGTATTCTATTTTATTAATTTTTAATTAATTATCATTTAATATTCAAATATTTTTCATTTAATTGCAATATTTGAAATCTGGTGAGCAAGTTTAATCGACTGAGAAGCTATCAGATAATGTATGTAATTTAAAACGAATTATTTAGTAAATCAACTATCACCGATAATATCATCAAACAATATTCCAAGCACTTCACACAAACGAATCAATAAACCACATTTACGTGAACACAAACGTATGTAATATGCATACGGCATACCCATAACATATATGCCGTATGTAAATGATGTGTAAATTACATATTTGTAATTCATTACGTATGTGCAGCATATTTTGCGATTTTTGATTTTCTTGAAATGGATGGACATAAAATCGTTTAATTTCATCTGAAAATGACTTATATGAA
>JAABKK020019384.1:0-19091 GCA_011634745.2 Catotricha subobsoleta | reverse complement strand
AGCCGAACTTTGGTAATTTCAGGTTTTTTTACAAATTACGAGTATTTTGAGAGAAAATAAAATGGAAATTATTTTAAATAAATAGATTTCCAAAAACTTATTTAGTAAATCAAAAATTTGTTTTTTTTCTTCTCAGAAACAAACACCTTCGAATAGCAGAATCTTCGATTAGCCGAATCACTAAAAACATTTTGAGTTCGGCTAATCGAGGATTTACTGTATTAACTTTTAGTAAATAGTTAATCCTTAGCAAATATATGCAAAAATCAATTCTTACTCTTTTTATTACATACAAAACGATATATTAACATTGATATTGATATGTTCAAATTTTCAGATAATTTTCAGTCGTCACGCATATTTCTCTGCACATTAGAATTTTTTTTATATTGATGGACATGTACAGCTTCTTTGTGTCCATGCAGACCTCTGATAAGCATAAGGTTAAATTTAAAATTCATTTTAAATCTAAATGTAAAAATGATATATTTTAAATAAATAAATAAATATAAAAAAAAAAGTGGATGTGTTATTATTTGGTAATGAGAATCAAAATGTATCACAGCTGTTTAGTTTTGGGTTTTCTTGGGTGCACCATTTCAAACTTTATTAGATATAAAATAGGACAATTCGTGCCTCTAAGATGCTGTAGGTCAATCTTTTGTGATTTTGTGTACCTATTAATAAATAAATTTAACATTAAATAAATAAGATTTGAGTATTTAGAACATTTCGATATATAATTTATCATGAACTCACATAATTACAAGCTACTGTGTCTTTCGACTCACTGAGATTCTATAGAACAGTTGTCATCGCGAAGTGCACTAAAGAATGCCGTGACTAAATACAACAAATAGATATTTTTAGACTACAGTGGTGTCTGAGAACTTTGGCAATATTATAAAATGAATTCCTTAATGTATGTTTTTTTTTTTTATTTGTTGTTTCCAGAACATTTCAATATTGTAAAACGCAGAAAAGAAAAATACATTATAAGAAAACCAAGTAGGAATCATGTGTAAACTTAGCAATAAATTTTAAAATTGTTCAGCTCATTATAGTACACCCTGTACAACGAAACATTGAACTGAAATGATGTCATTTAATAAGCTTGTGTCAAATTCTAAAATTTACTTTAAACAAAAAGAAGTATTAGTTGTATATTATGTTTGTTACAACAAAGATTATAATTTAAATTTAAGGTATATTTTTTATAACTTTGAATAATAGAAAAATTAATTAAGTTGACGGTATTCGAATAAAAAAATCTTTATTAAATACAATCCATTTACATTTTGCTTAAGTATCTGTTCAATAGTTAATAAAATTGAATAAATAAATAAATAATTTGTAAATTTAGTGAATTATAATCGGGTAGATGAAACCCTATAAATTAGATATAATTAGATCGGATGTTTTTTTTTCTTTTTTTTATTTATTACTACTAAAATTTATGACTCACTTAAAACGACATTTTCTGTGATAATTTATATTCAAATGCTTTTTCAATGTGTCGATATTATTAAAATATATCTATTAGATTGATGTTGTGATGTGAACAAAATTTACTGCAAATATAATTTTTAGCAAATAGAAAAAGCAAAATTTCATACCAATCATCGTACAATTTAATATTTACTTCGTAAATGTCACACAGTCTGTTTATGTTAATATTTTTACGATATTATTACGGACAATAAAAACAATATGATATTAGAAATATTGCGTAACTATTAAATTATTATTAATAATTGAACTGAATTTCTATTAAATCATATGTACGTCCTCGAATTTATATTATCATTTGTTCACAAGTAATTCATTCCAGCCGTATAATAATAAATAAATAACCAGGAATATTTGAATAATTCAAATAATGAAAATACAGAAAAATGTTAACCAAACTAATTCTAAATTCAATTTTCTTTTTCTTTTAGATTTGGAACAATAGTTACATTAACTAAATTAAAACAACGATAAAGAAACCTGTTTAAGAGAGAAACCACCAATTTTTTTTTTAGTGCAATTATTTTGCAACAAGTGTTTCATTTCCATCCGCCGATTACATAATTTTAATAAGTGTAAAGTGCAAAATTATTTTTAACAAAACATATAGAATCTGTCAGCGGAAAATTGATTAGATTATCTAATAAGGAAAAGAATTAATGATAAATATTTGTACATATGATAATTAATTGCAACAACCTTCTTAATTAGATTGAATTGAACTATGCGTCAATAATTGAATAATTCTATTTGAATGCAATATTATGCATAATTAAATTATTGCAAATATTCTATTTTCAGTTAGACATAATTCAATAAATGATCGACGCTTTTTAACAACAATTGGCGTTTCATTAAACAGTTTTAGTTTAGTGAGCGGAATTGTTATGATTTTCTGCTTTTGGTATTTGTGTTGCGTATAAAATATTACATTCAATACGTATAACTATAGCTTTTATTTAGTTATTTTATTGACTGATGAATAGTGATATGTAAAATATACATCATTTAAATTAATTCTATTTATTAGATTGATTGATTGGTTATGATTTTGAAACGTCGGTCCATAAAAAGGTGACTTTTTTTCTGTTTCTATGCTCCACAATTCAATATCAATAAATTATTATGTATTTTACTACCTCTAGTTATTTTGAATTGATTTTGTTGGTTTTTATATTGACATTTTTGTACTGCTTTAAATTATATTTTATTTAAATAATTGACTTGGTTTTTTTCATTAAGATTTTATTTCTTATTTTCTAATTAAAAATTACTTTTAAGCATATTTTTCGTTTTTATAAAGTTTAAGGTTTGAAATATTTTAATATATCTACCAATTTGAGTTATCTCTGTTTAATTTATTTATACCTACATTTGTTTGTTTGTTTTTTTTTTTTTGCACATTTAACAGAATTACATTTAAATGCTATTGCTTGCAATAGCGATTTTAGTAGCAGACCCATGGATATAAAGCTTGTGTATGTTTGTGTGTGTGTTTTGTTTTATCAAGTGTTTTCTTTTCTTTTCTGTAAACAAATTGTATAATAACAAAATTCAACTGCAACCAATTCAACTATTGTGTGCTATGCTTTTCACATACATTCTTCCGTAGTTTAAAAATGAATCCTCGCGTTAAAATTTACGTACATATTAAATCTAACAAGTATTACGGCAATTATACCAAAAACAATCCATTTGTTCGTTTTTGTTTTGAGTATCGTAATAGCAAATTTCAAACCAATATTGTGCCGAACAATTGTGTGAAAAGCATATTTATTACCTTCATAATATAGTCATCGACAATAATCACGTTTTTATTATTATTATTTTTCTTTTCTTTTTTTTTTGTTAAGCAACAAGATCTTATGGCAACTCCCCTAAACGAAAGTATTTCATTAAAAAAAAAAATTATATATACACAAACACATAATAAACAATAATTTGGTTACATTTGCTTATAGAATGGGGGCCGATTATTTTCAGCTGACTGACCGAAAAACTAATTGCTTTACAGAGGCATTTTATAAAGTTGTGATTTATTAGAAAAATGTGTATCTTATTTAGATGGACGTTTCACGTCTTTGAAGTTTTACAATTTCTGAATTGTGAAAGAAATTATAAACAATTTTCCACCACTTAGTCCACCCGTTTTTTGCTTTAATTTAGTCGGCTAAGTGGCCGAAAATTGTTTATAATATTGCTAACAATTAAATGTTATGTTAAAATCAAACCAATATGAAATAATTATTATTAAAATGAAAAATTCATTGTGATCTCAAAATTTAATTAATAATTATTTAAAACAAAAAAAAATAAATTGAGTCAATAAATTATTTGTCTCGAGTGGGGTATGATCCCACAACCTCCAGCTATAGAGCAACAGGATCTGGAGGTTTTGAGATCATTTTATTATAAAATATCTCTGTAAGGCACAAATATTCTTTCGTCCAGTCAGTTGAAAATCATCGGCTCCCATCTATGATAGAAACTTATAGTCACTAAAACCATAAATAACAAATGCAAAGCATAATTTAGTAATTAGCACCTAATTAATAGGCTATTAATTGTGAATGAAACTGATTAGATGGTGTGAAACTTTCAACACCCAAAATACATACATATGCTCAGATAGAGAGAAATCATATTTTATTGATCTTAACTATTTTGGAATAAGCTTTCGGCTACTTCTGTACTGTTGCTAATAGTCTTAAATATTTCTATTGTCATTAAATCTACTATTATATTATATCAAATGTGTTAAACAGCTATTTATTATTCATTATTTATAAAAAGCATTCAATTCAAATTCCAGCTAATTTCGATTCTCATTTAAAATCCCACTAAAAATAATAACAAAAAAAAAAAGAAAAAAGAAAAATATGTTAAATCTTTATAAAATACTCAATGATGTGTTCCTTGCTACAATAATTCCTGGACTTTTAATTACATTATGGCTAACCGGGTTGTAAGTAATACCTAATTTTTTTTTTAATTATTGTTGTTTTTGTTTATAATTTTTTTTTATTTCAATTGTAAACTGCATTAATTGATTGGCAAAACGTTTTAATATTTTAATTTTTTTTTTTCTTATTTTGTAGTCTAAGTTGGCATGCTATTTTTATTCATTAATAAATTACACAATCCTCCGGAGCAAACGCATCAATTTATTATTTAAATAAATTTAATTTAAATTTAGATTAGATTGCAGAATTCGTCTTAGTCACATTTATAAAACCATATGAGTGAAATGATAAGACTCTCACAATTTTGCGATAACAATTGGTTTCTCCGCTTTTTTATTTTTATTTTCAAGATTTCACTGATCTTTAATTTTTATATTTTCTTTCTTTGCTTAAAACTTCTTTAAAAGTTATGATTCAAGAAGATCATTAAATCAGTCAAATCTTCAAAACGTAAAAAAAAAACAGAAAATCGGAAAACAAATGTATTATAATCAAACGGCCCCAATTCTTTTTTTTTTTTTGCTGACCCTTAACTTTTCCGCGAATAATTTAATATTTACATAAAAAAAATTTGACAAGAAGATGATTAATCATTGAGCGTCTCAAATTAGTAGTGAATTTCAAAGAAATTTTTATTTAAATAGTTCTGTAATTCTTTTAAGTTCTTAAAACTCAATTGATATTAGGTTAATCGTAATTAATTAGTATATAAGTTATATGAATTTTTATTACAGTAATATATTTGGTTACAGTTGCTGTTTCTACAGTATAGTCTTTTTTATGGACAGAAATTTTATACTTATTCAAATTGAGCAAACATATAGTCACACAAATTAAAAAGTCTAATTCAAAAAAAAAAAAAAAAATAGAAAAATAATAAATTAAAACTTCATCTATCTATTATAATAAGCTTACGGAGAAATATCAAAATCATATTTCTTATCAAAACTAATTAATTTTTATATTTGGTATTGACAGTAGTTATTAATTTAATTATATATTGAATTTTATTTAATATTCAATATTCTAAATTTATAATATGTATCTTTAATCGAAATACAAGTTATTTTATTAAATTTCAGAATAGCCATTGGAACGCTTAAAATATGCCTTATTGGAAGCTTTATATTATTTGTGGTATTTCCATTTATTTTTAAATTTTCGCTTAGATTGCAGCAAGGAATTTTATTTTTAACATTCAGTAAGTTAACAAAATGTAAATGTGAAAACAAAAAAAAAAAAAAATTATAAATATATTTGTGTTTTGATTATTATGTTAACTACTTTATGCCTTATTATCTCTTACAGTTGCACGACCATCAAATTCTATATTTGGTGAACCAGAAAATTCTGGTTTGTATGCCACACGAAACTTTTATGTAACACATAGAGATCCTGGTAAAGACAATGATATTAATATTGGAGTATGGCATATTTTACCAAATTATATTGCAAAGAAGTTTTCCAAAGAATTGAATTTAACAGAAGTAAGTATTTTATTTTATTTTTTCTATCATCAAGCATTTAATAGTATACTTACCTGTTACCTCTAATGAACTATACTTAATTATTAACATATTCAGGATGATATAACTACGTTAGCAGAATCTAAAACATTAGAAAAAAAAGAACATTCAATTAGCCTAATTGAAGAACAAACGAAAACATTTTATCCAACTGTTAGCGATGCCAACAAAAAAGAATTTTTTGAGCAAATGCTGCGAACGGCATCATCATCAATTGTATTATATCTTCACGGGAATACTGGATCACGAGCTGCCCTACATCGAATTGAATTATATAAAATGCTTCGAGAATTGGGACATCATGTAATTACATTAGACTATCGAAGTTATGGTGATTCAACATTGGAGCCACCAAGTGAACTGGGCGTAATACGAGATGCAATTGCCGTATATAAATATATTACGAATATAACAAAAAATCCGGTATTTTTATGGGGCCATTCGCTGGGTACTGGTGTATCAACTCATATGCTGGCAAAGTTACAACATAATAATATTTTTCCACCACGTCTGGTTGTACTTGAGAGTCCATTTAATAATATTCGTGATGAGATACGAGCACATCCATTTTCAAGATTATTTAAGCGTTTACCGTGGTTTAATTATACCATTGCTGATCCAATGCATTCTAATTATTTACGATTTGAGTCTGATCAACATATTGCTGAATTTCGCCAACCCGTACTTATATTGCATGCTGAAGACGATTTAGTTGTACCATTTAAATTGGGTTATAAGGTGAGTTTCTTGATCTGCAATAAATTATTTGATAAATATGACAGGAGATTTATAATTCTATTTTAGCTTTATCGTACGGCGTTGGATACAAGAGGTAAATCATGGGGTCCAATTGAATTTCACCGATTTGAAGCGTCCAGCAATTATGGTCATAAATATTTATGTCGTTCACCAGAATTACCTACCATTGTTAGAAATTTTTTTGAATTATATCAAAATGAAATTTATTAATTATATGGGCCTAATATAATTTACAATTAACTTTTTAGTTGGAATCAAAAATAATTTTAGTGAAATATTATTAAGAAAAAATCTAATTAATGTTTAAATTATTAAATTGCATGTATTATTAATGAATATTGCATAGAAACAACACTCTTAAGGCTGTTATATTTAATTTAAATTTGATTTAGTTTATTCATTATTATGCATATGCACCCACTTTAAATAAAAAGTGGAAGGCTAATTGACTACAGACTTCGTCTAGCCTAATTTTTTGGTGGCCTGAAACTTTATACATAAAAATTCGAAAATTTAATGTTTGTATAAGTAAATTTATCACCAATAACAGTCAACTTAAACATAAATACATTTTACTTTACTATATGTTACTCAATAAATATTTTTATATAATTTAAAATGGTTTATAAAGGTGTTTTATTATTTAAAAATGTTCCAGAACATACACTCAAGAATGGTTTTCACGTAAGGAATTCTTGCATATGAAAAGAAAAACTCTGTACCTACATCATTTATCTAACAAAAACAAATGGATGTACAATTATGTAGTGTGTCCTTTAGCAGTTTTTATTTGACATTTTTTACCTTGTACACATGCACATTGCACACGATAGGAGACGGGTTACACCCTGACTTTTTAGGGAAAAAAGACCCCACCTCAATTTTGGAGAAAATATAGTATCTTTTTTAAATCATCCGATTTACAAAAAGGTCATCTCGTTTTTTACTTCATTTTTGAGAAATTCGGCCGAACTTTGAAAAAAATCAAGTATTGGTTTGGAATTTTTTTTTCTTTTTTTGTTTGAGCACTTTTGGAAATTGGGGAAATTTTCACCCTTTTTTTTTACTTTCGGCGTTATCTAGAGGGGCATTTTTCGATGACGTGTTTCTTTTTTTATTTCTTACAAAAATGATGGCAGCTTGTTTTGTTTTTTTGTAAAAAATATATTTGAAATATTGGCCTACCTCACTTTTTCACATTTACTCCTCCCCCCTTTTTGGCCAGAAAATAAAAGGGTGTGCATATCCTTTATGGTAGTTTTTTTTTTTTTTTTCATTTTAAATATCATGTTGCATATCTATTTCAAAGCTTGCATTTTGTGTAAAAATGACCAACTTAAAATATTGTTCACCAATTGACTAACAAACCCCAAATTTGCAGCATTTATTTTTAAGAAATCTCCTTTATATGAAAAAAAACAGTTTATTCAATTATATTTTTTTATTTTTTATATAAGTTGAAAATATAATTATAATTATATTATATAAATTGATTATTGTTTCTTATTTTTAGATAATTATTTTAGTGTAAAGAATGAATTTTTTTTTTTTTTTTTTAGTTTAACATTTTAAATATTATTCTTTACATAAAAATTTAAAATTAGAAACATGCTTTTAAAATTTAGATTTTATGTCCTTCGTCATAAAAAATTACAATTAAAAATACTTATGTACTATTTGTCCCTTAACCGACTTTTGATATTGTTCACAAATTCACTATCGGCGGCTACGTTGCCGCTGCAACTTCATACGTCGTATTTACATAGAACTTGACAAACCATTTTCAATTCTTATGACATCATGTACTTATATAAGAATGAAAAACGTTTGCCAAATTTAATATAATTACGACGTTTCAAGTTGTAGCGGCAGTACATCGCTAATTTGCAGCATTTATTTTTCAGAAATTTTCTTCATATGAAAAAACAGTTTATTTAATTAATTTTTTTTTATTTTTTTTTTAATTTTTTTTTTTTTTATCTTTTTTATAAAGAAAATATAATTACGATTATATTATATAAATTGATTATTGTTTCTTATTTTTAGATAATTATTTTAGTGTAAAGAATGAACGTTTTTTCTTTATTTAACGACATTTTGAATATATTTCTTTACATAAAATTTTCTAATTTTAAAATTAGAAACAAATATTTAAGATTTAAATTTTGTATTTTTATATTTTTATTTGTCATAAAAAATTACAATTAAAAATACTTATGTACTATATTTCCCAACGAAATTTTTAATGACAATTTTAATTATTAAAATGAAAATCAAATTTTATTAACACTAATAGATAATATTTGAAAAAATTCCTAATAATCTATTTATTCCGGAGAACTTGGTGAATAAGTTGGACTTGTTGGACTATATGTTTGCGCCTGAGGTGAATATGTTGTATTTGTTGGTGAATATTTCGGTGAAGTTGGTGTATAAGAGCTGCTTTCAGGTGAATATTTACTTGGTGTGTAAGTTGATGGACTCGTTGGTGAATAAGATGGTGTAATTTGTGATATAGCCGATGGACTGTAAGTTGTGCTACCTGATCCAGGTGTATTCGTTGATGGAGAACTTGGTGAATATACAGGTGAAGTTGGAGAATAATTCGGTGATGTAGGAGAATATTGTGGACTACCTGAGTAACGTGGGCTACCAGCAAATGATGGACTCGCTGGTGAATATGTTGGTGACGTCGGTGAATATTTTGGTGATGATGGTGAATAACTAGGTGAAGCTGGAGAATATCGAGGTGACGAAGGTAAATAGGCTGGCGATGCAGGCACATATGATGGAGTTGCTGGTGTATAATTTGGCGATGTAGGTGAATAATTTGGTGACGTAGGTGAATAAGTTGGCGATGTTGGTGAATATAATGGGCTTGTAGGCGAATATGACGGCGATGTTGGTGAATATGATGGCGATGTTGGTGTATATTGCTGTGTTGATGAAGGGGAGTAGGTACTTGGTTGATGGAAAGATGGACTCAACGATGGATGGGACGAATTAATTGAATAATTCGGAGATGCTGGAGAATAAATTGGACTTGCCGGAGAATAATGATGCGGTGATGCAGGATTTGGACTAGTTGGGGAATAACCAGGACTAGCTGAAGAATACACTGGACTTGTTGGTGAATAATTTGGACTACTAGGTGAGTAGTTCGATATTGAACCTGGCGATGCTGATTGATAATTTGGACTGGCTGGTGAGTAGGCTGGTGATGCGCTTGGTGATTGATATGCGTATGGAGACATAGATGGATTT
The DNA here is from genome assembly GCA_011634745.2 of Catotricha subobsoleta. Lineage (NCBI taxonomy): Eukaryota > Metazoa > Arthropoda > Insecta > Diptera > Cecidomyiidae > Catotricha > Catotricha subobsoleta. Next base: position 9,070 of record JAABKK020019384.1, on the reverse strand, counting down.
CCAGGCGAGCCAGGTGAACCAGGATGACTGGGTGACCAACCAGGAGATAGACCACTTGCATCTGAAGCACCTGATGGTGAAAAACTTGGTCCTCCGGGTGTCATACCGCTCGCTTAAATGAATTAAAAGAAAAATATATTTAGAAACAATTTCTTTTCGACACTATAGTCTATTCCATATAAAAAAAACCAACGACATAGCCTAAATAATAAATATGACATAAGTAATAAGTCAACCAATATCAACCAATGACCATTGTTGAATTCAAATTCAAAAAAGAGACCGTTGGTCTATTTATATGGAACAGACTATAATTTTATTAAAAGTGCCACTAAAAAAAATTACACTAACTTAAATAAAATCGGCACTAAATTTATTTAAAATGGCACTAAATTAAATAAATCGAATATATAATTGTCTGCAAACAATATATAATTTCTGTGAAAATATCTTAACTGATCAAGATTTAAATAATGTACAATAAATGTATATATAAAAATATTTCGTTAATATAAATAAGGCCTTATTAGAGATAACTTGAAATGATTCTGAAATTTTTGTACTACGCTGCCCTTCTATATATTATATTCTACTTCCATTAAATAAGTCCACAATGAACTGACGTCTTGAATTAAAAAAATACGTATGTAGATAGGTACAGAGAAATACCATTTCACTCTTTTTTTAGTCCCCCAGCTAGAGCTCCGTGAAATTTAGTTCTAAACACATTGACTTTGAAACGATTCCACTATTCATAAGTAAACAATTATATGAAATGCCAATACGTATTTTAAGAGTGGCATGCCTTTTATTAAAAATAGTGTTGAAAACAAATAAAGCCTATTGTTTACATAGACATTCAGCAAATTAATATATTATATTTTTATTAATTTATTGTCGATTTTATTTATTTAGTGCCCTTTTTAATAAAAATAGTGCAATTTTTTTTTGTGACACTTTTATTTAATTTAGTGCCGTTTTTATTAAAAATAGTGTTGAAAAAAAATAGATCCATATATATATATATATCTAATTTAATTATATATATGAAAGAAAATATACGGAAATGTATTATAATTAATTATTAAAATGAAACATACTTTGCCCTGTTGGAGACCAATCAGCATGATGAGGTGTAGCCTGTAGCCACGGTGTACGTGATGGACTTAGTGTTGAAGGTGTAGCACCTGCACCAAAATACATGCCTGTTCCACCAAATGGTCCTGGTCCCATTGTACTTTGAATTTCAATACCATATTTACATTTATCAGCATCAAGTAGTAAATCAAAACAACCTTTAAATAAAAAATAAAATTAAAAAATTAACAATCGCAACTCAACTTCATAAAAGAATAAATAGTATAATTATATACAGTATATTACATTGTACAATGTACATATATTTTAAGATTTAGAAAAGTGAATTTTTATATATGTATACTATTTTACAAATCATTATTATTAATGCCGAAAAGGCAAGCTAGAAAATAAACTGTATAAACAGAAATTACCTGTTCCCATTTTTGGTAATTGTCCCATGATAATATTTTCCGACACACCTCTCATTGGATCATTTTCTGCATGCGAGGCAGCGTCCATCAAAACATCAACTGTTTCTTCAAATGAACATCTCATCAATGCACCAGTATCTTGTCGATTGATACCGTGACGAGTGATAGCCATCAAATGACCTTTAGCTGTCATAACGTCACATAATAAAGCCAAATGCCGATAGTTTACGTATAGACCGTAAAATTGTAGAACAGCGTTCATTTCTTTTTCAACGGATTTACGAACAGCTTCAATGCCCAATACTTGGAAAATTTCACAAATATCATTGCTGTATGTACGCACTGGATCTACGTCACGTTCACTTAACACTTTCATCATTGATGTACCATCCGTTTCAAGTAACCATTCGCCAATGGCTTTAAATTCACCAGTGTCTGTAATTACAATGCGCTTCTTACTATCAGTTTGTGGTAAATGCATATATACTTTTCCAATGGCTTCGATTCCCTGCAATGTCATATCTGACAACATATTTGCTTCAATACAACGCAAGAACATATCATCTTCCATTTTATCTACAGTATCTTCCTCGCTATCTTGGAATTTATTATCTTCACTGTTCATTATTCGAATACGCAATACCAATTTATCTGCATTGTCATCATTGAAAATACAATTCAAATCATCACCGAAGCCAGCATTAATTTTCTCAGCAATTTGTTCCATTGTTAACTTTTTATCAGTCATTCGCTTACGATCGAGTTCGATACGAAGTAACCATGGGGATATTCGAGTAGGATCGAAATCTGGCATTTCATAATAAACGTTAACGAATTCTTGATCTTCAGCAATGACCGTGCGTTGTGGATCTGGATCATAATAAATAGCAGTATTTGCTGTCACTTTTCTTAGTGTTGTATGCTCAAGACGGCATAAAACGTTCTTCGCTTTCTCGGCATCACGCGCAGCACCACCAGTCAAGAAAACAGTTAGCGATGGAGCTTTTGGTTTCTTAGAAATATTAATAATTTCTTTTAATCGTGGCACACCCAATGTTACGTTCTTTGATGATACACCAGCAAAATGGAAAGTATTCAATGTCATTTGAGTAGCTGGTTCACCAAGTGATTGAGCAGCTAATGCACCAACCATTTCTCCTGGATTAACTTGAGCTTGCTGAAAACGTGATTCAATTTCACCTACTAACCATTCAAATGCTTCATTTGTCAATCGAAATTCTTCTGCTACATACTTTGTACATAACGTTGATCGTACCAAACATTGAAACAATAGTGTTGCATTTTCATTTGCCTGTTTCGATAAACGATCATTACCTGCGACAATAACACATTTTTGTAATAAATCTTTAACACCACTTATAACCTTTATTGGACTTAAATCAGTCGGTACACGTTTATTAATGTGAAATATTTTTTGTACGTTCCAAATCATGCGTTGCAAATTACACGGCAATACAACTTTCGATTCACCACTTGGAAAAATTTGTCGTAATGTGTCACGATCACGATTCAACTGATCCCATTCGCTCTCCAATTCTTGAATAACAAAACCGGATTCACTTAGCTCTTTAACCACATCTTCATTGAAAATGCGACGTAAATAGCGTTCGTTGGACATGTCGAATTTGAAACGTTTCTCAAATGTTCTATGTGACAATTTAATGGTTGGTAAACTTTGAAATTCTACCGTTTCCCCACACAGACCATCTTCTCCATAACGTAATTGAATCAATTGCCCAACTGAATTACGAATAGTTCCATCATAATTAACCATAACCGATTCCATAGCTTTGATTAGACGACGCTGAATATAACCAGTTTCGGCTGTTTTGACAGCTGTATCAATAAGACCTTCGCGACCGCCCATCGCATGGAAATAAAATTCGGATGGCGTAAGGCCAGCCAGATACGAATTCTCAACGAAGCCTCTGGATTCAGGACCATAATCGTCCTTAATGAAATGTGGAAGAGTGCGTTTACGGAAACCGAATGGTATTCGTTTACCTTCAACGTTTTGTTGCCCCACGCAAGCAATAACCTAATTGAAGAAAAAAATAAAATAAACCTTGTACATAACAGTTATAAATAGTATACAATAATAGAACAAAATATCTTACCTGAGAAATATTAATATTTGAACCTTTGGCACCAGATACGACCATGGCCTTTAAATTATTATATTCAGTCAAGGATTTTTTAGCTGAACCACCAGTTTTATCACGAGCATCGTTCAAAATGCGATTTACTTGATTTTCGAATGTTTGACGAAGTGTATTACCAGGTGTTGGTTCCAATTCCATATTATGCGCTTTCTGAATAACGCCAATGACGTCTTCTTTAGCTTTGCGAATAGACTGCTGAATTTCATGATAAGTTTGAGGATCGGCAATTGTATCACCAATACCAATACTATGGCCTTCAAGCAATAACCAATTATTGATTACAGTTTGAATGTTACCATAAAACCGTCCAGCAATTTCATGACCCAATTCCAAAAAACAAATATGTAACAAAGATCCAGCTGATGTACCAAGTGTTTTCTTACACAAGATACCCATAATTAATTCACTGTGTTCGACCATAACTTTTGTATCACCAGGCGATATCCATTTGTATGGTCCCTCATCCTCTTCATCGGGATGCGTTGAATGTGTTCTTATTAAATTTACGTTACCCGGAATGATCAATGTGAAAATTTGCTTACCAGTCCATAAAGGCTTTGGTTTTAAAATACACGGTTGCGGCATTTTACCATCCCAAGTTGGCAAAAACATTAATAAATTCATCATTTGTTCTTTTTCAATGAAAACATCACGTTTTGTCATTTTACGTACAGCCGTTAAGGTGTCCTGTACAATACCCATGACAGGTTTATTAGCTTGTGGTGTGATAATTTGGCGTGGAGTAATGTGGATATTCTCAACTTCAGCACGTGTTTCCATTGATTGTGGAACGTGTAAGTTCATTTCGTCACCATCGAAATCAGCATTATATGGTGATGTACAACTGAGGTTCATGCGAAATGTAGACCACGGCAATACTTTAACTCTGTGCCCCATCATACTCATTTTGTGCAATGTTGGTTGTCGATTAAATATCACTAAATCATCATCACGTAAATGTCTTTCTACTTTATAGCCCCATTGCAAATGTAAATCGCTTGGTTTTGGATGAAAACGTAAATCGATACGTTCACCATTGTCACGAACAATATATTTGGCGCCTGGATATTGTGAATGGCCACGCTTTACTAATTCTTGCATACGATCAATATTGAATGGGGTCACAAGTTCAGGAAATGTTAAATTTTGTGCTACTGATCGCGGTACACCGACTTGATCAATACGCAAATTTGGATCTGGTGTAATAACAGTTCGGGCAGAAAAATCAACACGCTTTCCCATCAAATTACCACGAATGCGACCTTCTTTACCTTTAAGTCTTGCTTTGACGGCTTTTAATGGTTTGCCTGATTTTTGTGTAGCTCTTGGCATTCCGGGAATGTCATTATCAACAAATGTGGCCACATGAAATTGTAACATTTTAATATTTTCAGCAATCACGTGAGCTGCTGCTCCCATCGATTCATTTTTCTTCAATTCATTATTAGCTTTAATTATATCTGCTAATTTATGCGTCAAATCGTCTTGATTCTTTGCTGAACCAAACATAACTACAGCAGGACGTACAGACAATGGTGGTACTGGCATCACAGTAACAATCATCCAATCTGGTCGGGCAAACTTTGGATCCATTCCAAGAATAAAACATTCTTCGTCAGTAATGTGCTTAAAAATTTCCCAAACGCGTTCAGCCGTCACAACCATTTTCTTTTCTTGTGAATTTTCGTTCACATTTTTCCACTCTGCTAGCAATTCCAAACCGCTACGTTTTACTGATGGTTGATAATGTCCACAACCACCATGTCCTTGCTTTTTACTGGGATCCGCTTGTGTGCCATCTTTTGCTAAATCCATATCTTCGCCACCTTCACAAATCTTTTTTCCTTTACATAAATCATACACATATGTCAAACGTTTTCGAGGTTGTCCTTTTGTTTTTATTATGATTTCTTTGATTTTCGGATTTGTTGAACTAACAAGTAGCTTGGAACAATAAAAACATACACAACGTAAAATTTTCATGGTCTTTGTCAAGAAGCCAATGTGATAAACTGGTTTGCACAGGTCAATGTGACCGAAATGTCCAGGACATTCAGTCATATTACCAGCGCATGTTTGACAACGAGAGGATCGATCAATAACCCCTTGTCGAGGATCCATTAAGCCACCTAATTTAGGTCGACCGCCTTCCATTGTTTCTGGAAATTGAATGCCACCTTCAGTGACAGACATTCGTCGCTAAAATTGAAAAACTAAATTAATCTTGATGCAATTATATTAATTTGCAAAATTTATTTACAACTAATATTTTTATTTTTCAATTAATACGATTGAAATATATTTTTGAATTTGGCCTCTTTGTATTATTCTCTATGACTATGATATTTCAAGTTGTCGACTTAAACATCGATATCTTTTCAGTTTATTTCAATTTAAATATTTTTTAAATAATTTTATTAACATGCATTGCGGCATATTAGATTTAATAAAAATTCTATAACAATTTAAAAAAAAACTAAGAAAATTGCGTTTTAAACAAACAAATGCGCCATTATCTATTTCTGTCATTGTATATTTAATTTTAAATATCAACCAAAATAAAAAAAAAAAATACTTACAATTTCATCAGGCGCTAATATTCCAAATTGGACACGCTTAACGGTCCTTATCGGAGCCTTTGAATCGTTTGTACTCATTATTGCTGAGGTGCTGTTAGAACAACCTTAAAACACACAAATTATCTTCATACACCAGTGACAGCAATTTATTACCCTTGCTCTTGTATGTCACGGTGTTCGCGAAGCCGTCATGAACCACACAAACGAAATTCTTAAATGCACCTACCTACAATTAAAATATAATTACAATTACGTTAAATTTGTTATGAGACATTTAAATACTTCTATATCTATTTAGTTTTCCAATTATAACAATAATTAAATAGAAAATTCATAAAATTATGGAGCGTCACTATTTCGACACATTATTACATGAATTGAAGAAATAGACTGGCTGCTGCTAGTGGGGCTACCACATACTACTGATCTGAATTGGTTTGCCCAAATTTTTGCTGAATTGCTTTCAATCCACTGAATTATTGAAATTGGGCTATCATTTTTTTTTTAAAATTTAGATTGTAAGTTACATAAATTATGATTGTAACAGGGCGTTTACAAAATTAGGTGGAAGAAATCTCATGTGTTTTCCATGTTGTTTTGAGTGTGAGCAAAAATCAGAAAATAAAATGAGAATGTGGGAAGTAAAACAACTGGTCTAAATGTTCAGTTAACTTTATATGCAAAAAAATACAGTTCAAAGAATAAAAAAAAAATATGTTGTCAAATTAAAAGTAAAACGTACAACAAACCTACGTTTTTTCTCATGTAATTTTATGACATTTTCAAATCAAATTCCATATATTTTCCATGATAATTCCATACCACTTCAAATTCTATACATTTTTAAGAATCACAAGTTTTTCCAGAATGTGGGCACCCTATTATATGTGCAGTATGTGCTCGATTTAGATTAGATGATCCCCATAAATGGAAAACTTCATTTAAAATTATTGATTATTGATGTGATTTGAAATTTTTTAACAACAATATTTGACTTATTACTAGATATTAGACGCCCGCATGACATATCCATATTCATGTGAAGCTCTCCGACATTTTGTACTACATAGTGGAGGTGCTACGCCTATGGGTCAAGGTTAGGTATAGGTTTCTGACTGAACTACCTTTTTAGCAAATACATATAACTAACGTAATTTACAAAAAGTAATGATCAAACTTTCTTTTCTTTTTCATGAAATTTTACAGTTTTACGTTCATGTTAACGGCATTTTCCCTAACAAGAGTATATTAAATCAACTTTATGACTTTACTCGTTGATTTAATAATTAATATACTTTTTTCCCTAACTGCCTATTATTTCGTTTTTTTCTCTTATTGTTCATTCAACTTTTCGTATTAGACGGTTATTGGTAATTTACTCACCATTAGACGCAGCATCCCATCCCCGCCTTTATTTTATTTATATTTATTTTGTTAGTTTAAAGGATTTAACATAGCAAAAAATAAAGTAGCGATTGTTTCTCAAGGCGAAATACAATCTAAAAACAAATAATTTACTAAAAAGGTACATTTGCAAAAATTAGGAAACATTTATCCAACAACAAAATTTATAAAATATTTATAAGAGATTCTCCAGTATCCAAATCATATTGTCCTTAAACAAACGTCTATATATAATAAAACTATACTAAAATATCGGTTCTAACAATTGTTGTATTTAAAAAAATTCAAATGCTTTAGTATCGGCGTACGGTCATGTGATCGCTGAAATCGTATTAACATTCAAAGATTGATATGTTACGATCATTAATTGTATTAACATATGTACGTAGGTGTGATTTCAGCCCGTGAGATCTTTAAATTTGGTTATTATATATATCCATTTTTACAACGCCACTTTTTCAATGCTTTAAACCGAAACTTATAGAAATTCAAATTCTATAATAGAAGACCGTCAACGATAAATTTGACATATAAAAGTGTTGTTCTTTTGGTAAGCCTTTTTGTGGTTGATTTGGATAAGTTACATTTTTGATATATCCTTATAGTAGATCAAATTATACACGCACGTGCTATTTGTACAAAACTTTTTTAGTATTGTATGAAAATAATCGAGATCAACATCAAGCCCAAAAAAACAACTAGTGACATTAAAATAAAAGTCAAAGATATTTTAACAGTCTTGTTAAGGATTGAGCCGCAATATTTTATTAGAAAAAATGTTTGAAAAATCTTTTGATTGAATTTAATTTAAACATTTTTTCTAATTAACATAAAAATCTAGATAACTCGTGTTATGTATAAAATATTCGATAAGTTTATAATTATTATTTGTAAATTAAATCATTTTCATGTTTATTTTTTGTTTTAATTTAATTTTAATGTGTTTTTATTACATTATTTTAATATTTTTAAATTTAATTATAGAACCAGATGGTGTTTGTGGTTATTTTACTATTAATGACGTCACATGACGGTTTGATATACCCATTGAAAAAAAAATGTTATTAAATACCCACTAGAAATATCTGTATGCACGCTGAAAATGTTATGATTCTGTTAGCATATCCTTAGAGTAGAAAGAGATGTGCTGATTTCGTATAAAATTATCTCCTTATGCATAACTTGCAATAGAAATAACGAATAATAAATATAGTTTAATCCTTTCGCACGGGAATTAATTTGGGTAGTCGAAAAATAAATCAAAATATAAGGCAAACGAATTAAATTTAATAGTGTATTTGCAAACTATCTTTTATATTAAATAGGGAAGACATAATTTAACACATTGTAGATATTCCAATTTGTGTGTGTTCATATTTCACGTTAAAATTAC
>JAABKK020019373.1:0-19092 GCA_011634745.2 Catotricha subobsoleta | reverse complement strand
AACCGGAACTGGAACCAAATTTTTTTTCAGATTGGAACTGAACCCAAAACCGGAACCAAATTCGAAGTGGTTCGACGTCCTGATAATAAGCTTTATGTTGTTTCAATCGTGTCTTTTCCGGTCACTAGAATACTGATAACTTAATCAAAATCGAATTTCAACGACTTTCGGACAAGTTAGAGGCATAATATTAGACTATTGAAATAAAATTAATAAGATAGTACTAATATATTGCAAATACGAATGAATATGAATAGTTTCGTATACGAGCAAATTCCATTGAGTTTGAAAAGTGGCGCTCTGTTAATTTATGAGTATACTTTTAAGTCAATAGCCATTATTATATCATAGTATAACATTTTTATTAATTCAGTATTACATTATTATAAAATAAACTAATTCGAAGAAATACGAAGTATTTTAACTTTATCGATGTACCGCACCTTTCACCAACGTCACCATATTTTCCAACATAGAAGCGAAAACGTATCTAAAGTTTTAAATCTTGAAAATAATAATAATATAATTTTAATAATAATAAAAATAAAAAGGAAGAAAAAAAAAGAAAATAAGTACACTGTTGTGTTTATTATATAAAATATTTTTCATTATCGTAATACACATCCTCTAGTACAAGTAAACTGTAAAGCTTGAATCTATATATATATATATGTACATTGAAATAAATATCGCCAGGCACAGTCAAGTTTGCAAAATGTTACTATGTGTTACATATATATACACGCTTTCTTTTAGCTCAGTAAGAATTTACACGTTACTCTACCTAATACAAAATTCTATATACAAAATTATTTATTTTACTATATTGCTCACTGAGTTATAAACCATAAATATTTATTAGAATTTTTATTACTTAATACAGTTTATTTTATATAACAACAATATATATTTATATATATATATATGGGAGAGAGTGTAGACGTACCGAACTTACTTACCTTCCATATACACATTTACATTTTTATACAACAAATACAATAAAATATTATTATAATAAAACGAAACGATACGACTCAAGGAAAAATCGATGAAGTGTTCTTCATCGTTTGGATGAATATTTGTATTTTTCTGTTTCTTTTCCTTTTTTTTCTAATTTTATTCACTATTATGGGAATGTACCTACTTTTATTATTTTAATTTTAAACAAAACGTTTTTTTTTTTTATTGTGAAAATACATTGTCGCTTGCTTTTTGTATGTGGGATATAATTATGAATGAAAATAATATAGAAAATAATATAGAAAATAATACTTGAAAGTTATATTTAATTGGTTTGTCTTTTTTATTTTGTTAATTTCATCGAAAATCTACTGTCGATTTTGTTGCATTGAACTAAACGTATATGTTGTTTGTTATTTATTTTTGATTTATTATTTTTAATGGTAGATTGCGTTATTATTGAAATTTTTGAAATCATGAAAATTTCATAAATAACATTTAGAAATAAAGAAGTTTAATGAACTGGTATTAAATGTGTGCAGGCAGATCTTGCAAAGTTCATCGTGTAATAGGATTTTATCTTACACTTATAAAAACTGTTTTATGAAGCAACCAATGATTCTGGCTATATTACATAATAATTAAGCTTTTTATTTTTTTTCATTCATCAACTAGAGAAAAAAAAATTAGTAAATTATTCATGTCAACATTATTATTTATTTTTTTTAATTGAAAATTGTTTGCACCGAACCCATGCCCGCCGCTCTCTTGAAAAGCTCATTTATTATTATTTAAATATTAATATAAAAACTATTTGTAAAAGAAAGCATAATAATAATTTTTCCAGAGAAAAAACAAGCAACCAGGTCTAGGGTGCATCTATTAATAATTTACAACATTTTACAATTAAACCAAGTAATGGTATATTTTCATATGAAACCATATGCGCGGTAACCATCATAACTTTTCAAAACATTATGCATAATAGAAAATGTTTTCTGCCCCCACAACTGCAAATTCAGCCAATATTATGTATTTATTAAATATGTAATAACTTAGTGAATTTATATTGGAATAGCCTAACCAAGCAGAGCAAGTTTTACTTTACCTATCCAACATATTAAACATACAGAAACCGAATGTATATATTGTATTATTTTATATGTATATTGTTGTGTATTGGGCTGACCTAGGGGTAGGTAAAAAGAAAAAAAAAAAAACTCAGTAAATTGTACACAACATATTTTCTTTTGAAATTTATACAAATAAACTGGTAAAATTAAATTAAAAATTCTTTTTGTTTGGTATTAAGTATAAGCAGCATGAAGGTGGTATGTAGGAGGAGAAGGTTTGGTTATTACATTAACTATACAGTAAAACATATATTACTTATATTTTTTCTAGTTTATTTATTTTTCTTTCTGTAATTTAATTTTTATAATAAATAAAATAAACAACATTGCATTAAGTAATTTATAAATGCCTATTGCCTACCATGCGTAATTATTTATTGGTCTGTGCACAGTATAGAATATTTAACTAGTAATATTCGCACGGTTTTTTTTTTTGTTTCTCTCATTTTTTTTTTGTTTCTCTCATTTTTTTTCTATTTATTTCTTTATATTGTGTTTTTATGGTACCTTTTCTATATAGCATATTATATATATATTATATACTTATAATGCATAAATATGAACAATGATTAAGCATTGAGATTGAGTATGGTAAATTTATATTGTTTGAAAACGTAGTATAGTTGTTGTGTGATGTGGTATACGTTTCGGGATATTGGAATGAGACGGAATGGATTTGAAGAGTATAGGATTTTTTCATTTTTTATTTTTTAAATGCCATAGGTATATGCAAATGCATATATGATAATAACACACGTTCTAAATGCAACAACATGTAAGCAGACATTTTAATGGTTGAAGGGTGGAGAGACGATTTTTCTCTTTATTCTTTCTTTTCAATATTTATTAAGTATTGGAGAATTTACAAAACACCACAATATATAAAATATTAAGGATGGATTGGTTTTGTTGCATCAATACACAAAAAAAAGAAGAAGAAGAAAAGTAAATCATCGAAGAGAAAACCACTTTTTCTCCTTTTGTTTATTATGTACTTATATATGTTTTCACTTTATTACATATTTTTCTTATTCGGTTTCTGTACAATTGCATTTAATGCATAGTTCAAATAATTTTGCGTTTATTATTTGTAAAGTGTTTTACAGTGAATACTCATAAAATTTATGCGTCATCGAAAAACAAAATAAATTCTATTGATTTTCAAGTTATATTTTGGAAACATATTTTACTAAATGCATTTCTATGTTCTAAACCAAATTAAGTAGATCGTTTTTATTTCCTTTTTATTTAACATTCGAAAGGCTCAAGCAGAATTTTCAATTTTAATTTATTTTAAATTAAAATTCTCGCTAGTGTGCAATTTTTACTTGTCCGTTACCGATTTTCTAATTTCCTTTTCGACCGCATATAAAAATGTAATATTTGAAAAACTCCCTTAACATTTTAGTTGTTATCTATTCGCGTGTGCTTATATATTTAACAAATTATAGCTTTAAAAAAAAAAAAAAAAATAAATAAATATATAAATAAAAAAAAAAAAAAAAGTAAACCAAAAGAAGGAATCATGTAATTTCTATGTTACTGCACACTTGAGTACTTTATTGAGGAGATTAAACAATGTAGCAGGTGATTGTTAGGAAACACAACTAATGGTTTAAACAGTAAAATTTATGTGTATTAGAAATGCAACAAAATATAAAAATATATTATGTGGCTTTGAAATTGTTTTTGGGGGAGAGGGTAACGACTTCGAATTATATTCATTTCTATTATTTTTCTGTAAGCAAATTGACAAACATGAAAAAAAAAAACAACATTGGTAACCTTATTTAATGAAATTACTTTTTAAACGTAATGTCGTATTGCGGACATGCAGTTTGCTTACATATATAGTTTCAGTTCTCTCTTGTGATAACTAGACAAAATCTGTCTGATTCAAATAGATATGCAATTAATGAAAACAAAAATAAAATTAAACATTAAAATCATTTCGTTAAAACAAAAAGAAACAAAACACAATATTCAAAAATAAAAATAAATGACGCACAAAAATAAAATTTACATTAATATTATATAAAAGAGAGAGAAACAAAAATATATATTTTTTGAAACGATTTAATTATTATTATTTTTTTTTTTTTAATGCAAATCCTTAATGCTTTTGGTTATATACACTTTATATACAGTATACACCTACATTAAGGATGAAAAGCAAATAGGTGTACATATTTGAAACATACAAAGCGAGAAAAAAAAATTGAAAAAAGAAAAATAAAAAAGAAGAAAATAATAATAATAAAAATGAATATTCATTATCATATTTTTTTTTATGGCTTTTAATATCATTTAAATAAATTAAAAAAGCCACTTTTTGCGCTCGCAATACTACGGAGTAATTTTTTTTTTTTTTTGTTTTCTGAAAACGAATATGCGGAGCGAAATAAAAAAAGAATTAAAATATAATAATAAATGCGAGAAAAAATAATGAAAATTTTCTTTAATTGCTTTTGAATATACAATTAGTATTTGGTTTTTAACTCATTCAAGTCTGGTGTATCTGGTAAATCGAAATTTGCATTACTTAATTTTTGAATAATTTAATCCAAGTGTTTTTAGCTTACTTTGGAAAACAATGTATTTCCATTTGTTCAATTCGATATATAAATATTTATATGTTCTGTGGGATAAAATATTTCGAAAATAAGGTAATAAATATGCTCCCTAATTATTTCAATGACGAAATTTTTGTGCAGGTTTTATGAATTGAAAAATATAATCTATTTATGATACATGATTTTTTTTTTAGTCAATCTGTATATATCTGTATCATAGCCCAACAATATGAAGATTCAAGTATATTATTAAAATATCTATTATTTCTGAATTTTTAGTTTTCAATTATTTTTCTAGAGTTTTTAATTTGAATTTCAGGTATTTGCAATATTTATTTTTAAATTTTTTATTTTTTTTTTTTTGTAAATTTGTATTCACAATAAAAAATGTGCTTCTAGCATTTGGTTTAAAATTTGAACGAGAATCATCATGTGTCATGTTAACTATTTTATTTATCAGAAGATTTTTGAAATAATTAAATAATATGAGAATAATATATTCATCATGTAAATCAAACGAATTTAAGAGAATGCTATCAATCGCAACTGTTAGTTTCTTAATTAAAAACTTTCACATAAGCAAAATTAAAATTATATTTTAACTGGTATCTTAACACTTATCCACCCCCAAAAAAAAAGTCCTAAATCCGTTCCGAGTGGGTCACATTGTCCTTTCGCGTTTTTTTTTTGTCTAAGCCCGTCCTCAATAAGAAAAGACAATCATTATCAAATGTGATCTATTTTTAACGATGAACATTTTCCTTTGCCAAGCGACCCCTTCCAATGCCCCTATAAAAATTTATATTGTTTTTGTTTTTATTTCAAATTGAAAATGATGCGTTCTCTCCGCTAACCAAACTGAAAATAAAAATAAATGTTATTTGTGTTTTTTTTTCGGTATTGGTAATTCAGAAATAATTCTTCTAACTTATTATTGTTGTTATTTTACTTAATTTTTGAGAAATTTATTTCGTATTTTGTACATTAAAGTCACTACTCACTTTTTTTATCTTGAAAAATGTTATTATTGCTTTGGATAATTTATGTAAATATTTTGAAAAAGAATAAATATAGGTGCAAAACAAAAGTTAGTAAAATTTGCTATTTGGATCAAATCATATATTTTTTTTGCCAATCTTCTCTTTATTTAAAGAATACCCAATATCATTTAAGCTCTTTTATAATTTCAGTCCACTTTGGTCACATTTCGAGAAAATCAAATCCCCCCTAGAGGTCGGACGACTCTTATAAACGAGTCCTTTGGGTTTTAAGTATTGCAGATATTTCCATATTTTTCTTAACTGATTTATAATTTCTTATAAGAAATGATTTATAAGACCATCAAACTATTCTATTTACATTTTATTTTATATGTAAGTATTTTTAATAAAATTAAATTTTTCACATCCACACATTATTGTTGTAATGTTAAATTATATTTTTCAAATAATTATTGAAAACACTAAAATTTTCCTGTTTAGACATGCAAACATCTATATTTGATGCTATTTGTAAAATTTTATGTAAAATACACGTTTTAAATAATATTATATTTATCTCGTGTATATTCGAAATATATGACATATCACCATTAGAGAAAATAGTGATTGGCAATTTGCACTTCTAATATTATATTAGTCACTGATTGAGTTTTGGCATTAAAACAGGAGGATATTACCATCAATACATAAATATTCACATGATGATATTGATGTAGTTTTTGATATATAGTATATTCTATATATGTTGAAATATTGTTAAATATATGTTATATAGAAATCTATATTGAATATGTAGGCAGTTTAAAATATTCTATACGAATTTATTATTATACATATATTTATATTTATATTTCTATATATATACCAACAGTCAATACATAATATGGAATATTTTGGTTTTCTATAAATTATAACATATTGATTAGAGACTAAGGTATAGAAATAGATATATTAAAATCAATGATAGGCCATGGAATAGAACTTAAAGAGTATTAGAATATCGTATCGTACATATATATATACGAGTATTTGGATAACCATCGATAGCAACAATATATAACAAATAAAATCGAGCATCGAGCGCAATAATCATAGGATAACGGCGACGAAAATCAACTATTAACGAAGCATCCGTTTTATGTATTGAAATTATCGCCGTGTTTATAAATCATGTAAAATAATAAAATTGACGATGACAATTTTGTGAACTACAGTTTAAGCATAAATATAATTAAATTACATATATGCCAATTTATATTTTCATTATAACGAAAATTGAAAGGTCTTAATAATGTAAATAATTCAAGTTAAAGCATTTTAGTAGTGATTTGTTAAATTAATTTGTCGAGGAAATAAAAGCAACATTTTGAATTATTAACCATTTTCAGATTTTATGATTATTTTACAGCAATACTGCTATTATTTGAAATTCATATGTTTCATTTCCATTATAATTAGAAATAATTAAAGTATTGCTTTAAAAATGGCAAATTTATGGGTTTTATGGGCAAAAAGTAAATCAAAAAAAAAAAAAAAAGATATAATATAAGAAATAGATGTAAGAAATTAACAAGAAGACTTGATATTCTATACCTCGATAAAACAAAAAGCTAATATTGATTTCATGCAAATGAAACATAGAAAAATGTTAATTGAGATTCCTTTTTTAAATACAGACTTTTTGATATCCACTAATTTATAGTCTTATGTGATATTCATTTTTTTAATGGAGTAAACAATAAATATTTAAAAACTGAATATAGCAGAAATATTGAAACGGAACAAAAGGATTAAAATTTACTTTAATTAAAGAAGAATTGCTCAATACATTATATAAACATAAATAGATATTAAAATTAGGTACTGGCGTCACAATTCCACATTTGGCCTTATATCAATAAAATATCGATCGGTATATATTATGAATGATTGTGGAATATAGTATTGCAACTTGATATATACAAAACATTCAATTTTCTTCTCTTTTTTTTTATTCCAAAGAATTATTACATTTTGCACCATGGCTTTTATTTGATTCAATATATTAAACCGTAGAAGTTTGTAGGTATATCAAAATATGATGTACGTGGAAGCTAATGTGTATATTTTTCCTAAAACTAAAATAAAAATTGAAATATTCGTATTCATATATTCAGAAAATGTAAGCTACATTTCAAAAAGTATTTGTTGGTTGTGTTGTTGTTGTTGTTGTGCATAAGGGTCTGGCTGGCTGGCTGGCAGGCAGGACAGCCGACTAAGTATGCATATTCTGCATAGGGGTTTTTAGTTTTTGGAGCAATTTTTTAAGCGCAAAATATCACAAGTTTTTCTTTTTTTTTCCGTAACACAATAATATATTTAACAAATATATAGAAAAGCGAGCAGAGAAAAATGAAATGAAATGGTTAGCTGTATATTTTATAATCGTAGGCGCATAAATAAAAAGAACGAATAAATTTTAATTTGCATATAGAAAATGTTGTATAACAAAATACATGCAACATATAATTCTGATGTATGCCTGAATGCTAAATAAATGCGATAGAGTAGGAGTTATTGTAGGACGAAATAATATATAAATTATATTAAAAATTATTATTTTTGAAATAATAAAAGCAAATTTGTTCAGTTATGTTTTTTCGATTTTCTTTTCTTTACTTCTTCTTTTTTTAAATTAAACATTTAAATTATATGTATATCTTATTTCGTAATTTCGAATGTTTAAATGTTGATTATGTTTATTTAAATTTTAAAAAGAAAAACATGATATTTATGTAAAATATTTGTTGAACCACTTAAGTATGATGTCCTGATAATAAACTTATTTTTGATGAACTTTTATCGAATACTTCATTCATATCGATTACACTTATGTCAATGGTACGATAATTTTGATTTCTCCCTACCCCTGTAAATGGGGCAAATCAAAAGTGTCGTATCATTGATAAGAACAGAGAGAGATATTCGATGAAAGCTCATCGAAATTTATTTGACCCCTTATAGTAAAAATAAATAAATTTACATTTATAATATTTAATATTAATATAAATACAAGCGCAACCCATCCTTCAGGCAATTATATTTTATGTTAGATATTAGTATAGGTGTATTAGTAAAATATTGTCATATTTTCTACTGTTTACTGACATCGATAGCCTTCAAAACATTAACATTGATAATTGCATTTATAAATAATTTTCTAAGACTGAAGTGTGATTTATATTAATAACGATGAGCTTACGAAAAATTTACGATGTCAAATGGTAAAAATCGTTAGACGATGAGATAAAAATATATTTACGACCAAAAACATTATTTTTTACTATTTTTTTTTTTTTTGTTAAAGTTTGATTTCAAATATGAAATATTCTAATTGTATATCACTTTAT
Source organism: Catotricha subobsoleta (assembly GCA_011634745.2). Classification (NCBI taxonomy): domain Eukaryota; kingdom Metazoa; phylum Arthropoda; class Insecta; order Diptera; family Cecidomyiidae; genus Catotricha; species Catotricha subobsoleta. The sequence goes on along the minus strand of JAABKK020019373.1, from coordinate 10,036 downwards.
CGATCGCAAATTCTAAGTTTTGCAAATAATATTTTATTCAAAAAATAGTATTTCTAATTGAGTATAACTGCTTATACTTACTCTATTCATAAAAATAATAAAAAAAAAAACTTTACTTGAAACGAAAACCAATTATAAATTTAGAAGAAAAACCTTAATCTCATGTTGTGACCAAAAATTTAACTTAATTTATATATGGAAAGTTTAGAAAAACCTCCATGTCTCGAAATTAAATAATTTTATATGAAATTACATTATATTTACCAGCGGTATGGTTATGTGAAATGGTTTTCCTTTCAATGCCAATACAATATTCTATTCTATATTAAATTTCGTATAATATTAGAATTATTGTAGAGCTAAGTTATTGTCAAATCAATAATTAATATTTATTGAAAATTCAAAGCATGCAGTTTGGTTATAATGAATGGTTAAAGGCAGAATAAATTATTTCATGGTAAAACTATAAACGCGCATATTATTATATTAGTTAAATATATTTTCTGTATGAAATCAGAATGCATAAAATATGCACTATGAATGACGTACAAGACAAATTTAGAAAGAAAAAAGTGAATAAAAGAAAAAAAAAATATTAAAAAAAATAAAAAATGATATTTATTGATATGCGATGATGGACAAAGAATTGATATGGATAATGATGGTCAATTATCAATATTTATGTGTACTAGCTTCTAGAAAAAACCATAAAAAAAATATGGCATGTTAACCATTTTTTTTTTCTTTTTATGAAATATTTAAAGAGCAATTTTTTATTATTCTTCTACTTCATTATTAATTTATGAATATCATTCAATAAATACTTAGTTTAGTGCCTCTATAATTGTACACATGTATATTAGTTACCCTCTATTATATCATAGATTTGTGGTTGGCAATCATCAAGTTAAATATGACTTAGACTATTCGAGTTCTATACCCTTCAAATGTATTTATTTTTATTTCTATGAACTACATTTTATAAAATAAAAACAACAATTTTAAATTTTTTAGTGCTCATATCAATAAATAACATTTTTTTTTTTTTTTTTTTATAAAGGAAAATAGAAAAACAAAAAAATTATAATAATAATAAAAAATTGTATTATAGTCGAGAACGTGAATGAACGTATAATATTAAAAAAAAAAAAATACAATACAATACATTACAATAATATTGGAAAAAATAATTTTATTGGTTCGGTTGATGATTGTTCACTGTAAAATTTTAACTTATTCTTCTGTATGAACCTTCCATCGCAGCTAGTACCGGTCCCTCTATCCTTACAATCTATGTATTATGATGTGATGCTATGATTTGGGTTGGGGATATTCCTATTATGTATAAAACAAATAAAAACTCTTGCAGACTCATTAATTTTTTTTCCCAATATATTATTATATTTCCAATAATAATTCATTTTTTTATTTTTTTTTTAAGTTTAAGGTAGGGGTTTTGTGCACAGGTTGGTATTATATGCCCTCCACTCCTACCAATAAAGTTTTGTTTTTTTTTTTTATATAATATGCCATTACTGCCCTCGTCGTTTATTTATTTCTGTTTGGGGGTTTGCTTCGTTAGGATAGGTGGTTGGTTATTGATTTTATAATTATATTTTAAAAGCTCTTAAAAATATTTTTCTAAATTATTACAAAAAAATATTTGTAGGCTGTTGGTGTATCGTATCATATAGAAGATAACATTTATTAATTCTCAAAGAAATATGTTTTATTATTATATGAATATTATGTATTTGAAATAATATTTATCACTTAATAAATGAAACAAAATGTCGTTTTAAATTTTGATCATTTACTAAAAATTTTCATTTCGTTTAAAAAAAAAACCTAACATTTCTCTTTTGAAATAATTCATTCAACATTCAATATTAAAATTTTGCCAAACAACAAAACACTTCTTTTTTTATATATATATATATATATTTATGATATATGAATGACAACAATATATTCATTTTATTTTTTTCCTACTACATACTATGTTTAAGTACTCTGTAAAAGAAAATGCGCACAGTATACACAAATGACTAGATTATATAATAATCTCTCATAAAAATGTTGCTAGTAAAAAATAAATAAATAAATGAAACAATTTTCCACAGTTTTACCTATTTTCTATTTGCATTATATAGGACGATAAGAATGATAATGATAATAACAATAAAATGCATGCATGTTGCTGCTGGAATGATAATACATAAAACATATTTTTGCACCTCGTGAAGTGTAAAATTTGAGGTAAAATTACCTAGCGTCAAGAAAATACAATGGGTATTGAATGTAGTAGTTTTGCTCTATTACAACCGTCCGTTTTCCGCCTAACAACATAAATTACATCCTCTTTGCTTGTCTGATATATTTTAGTTGGGGAACTATAAGCATTGAACAAGTGTGTGATTTTTTTTTTATTCTAAGTTTTTTTTTTTACACTTATTGAATCATAACTTTGCAATACGATTGGTTTTCAATGTATTTAAATATTATTTGTTAAGTATTCTGTACATTCAGTACTACTGAATTGATAGTCAATTTAACCGGTTTGTTTTCCAGTCACATTACATTTTAACACTTGACTCTCTACTAATATAAATTATTTATGTAATAACAATAGCGGCATCAAACTGAAACACATATACTTTGAACGTAATGTTATAATGTTGGAAGATAATAGAAAATATATTATGCTCTTATATCTGTACTTTACCTTGGTTCTCTATAGTACACCGATCATCACCGCTTCACATATATCCATTTCTTTATATTTAAAATATTATATAAGGCTATAGATATATATGTGTATAATCATATTATATACTTAGATACTTAAAACTGGATAGTACGTAGTACGTACACAAAAGGAGTGGTTCAATGTTTTATTTGTTACATGTTAAATATTTTTAAATTATTATTTTTTATTTGTCTTTCTTTTTTTTTTCGCAAGACACAGTTCATATTAAATCAATGATATAACGATATTTTATTCATATTTATTTCTAATTTTATTGTTATTATCGTTGCCATATAAAAAATTTTCAAAAAAAAAAAAAATTATTAATTTAATTTCTTGTAAATGTATTTTATTAGTTATGTTCAAATAATTTCTAGCTATTTTCCATAACCTTTAACATGACATTTTAAATTGATTTAACCAGAGAAAACACTCATATTTACTGTATGAATCTTTTATTAATGCTTTTGTTTTTTTTTCTTTGAGTTAGGAATTAAAATACTTCATTGTATATTCTTTTTTTTTTCATAATTTTTGAGTTGTTTATAGTCTATTCCATATAAAGAGACCAACGGTTTTATGCATGGTTGTCTATAAGCATATACGACATAACCTATCTAAATAATAAATATGACATGAGTAATAAGTCAACCCTGAAAATATCAGCCAATGACCATTGCTGAATTCAAATTCAAAAAAGAAACCGTTGGTCTATTTATATGGAACAGACTATAGTAAACATTGCAACATAATTCCATGTCAAAAATGTCTAGAAAAATTAAATGTTAAACTCTATCAAAAATCTCAGAAATAATACTCTTGGTTTTTGGTTCTTTATTTCCAGTATATAATCTCTCCTCTTTTTTTCTTTTTTTTGAAGTTTTCAAATTGTACAAAAAAAAAAGAAATAAAAAGTGCAATTTGAAATATTGGATTTTTCCCAATAAACCAACCATGAAAACTAATAAAAAAAATGTTTTTATTTGTTTTAAATTAAATTTTCAATAACGCATGCTATAAAAATAGAAAAATATTATTTTGAAATATTGTATTGAGAAAATTTCTTGAAAAAAGAAAAATGAGTAAATAAATTAAGGTCTTTCATAGCATATTTATACAATAAATAAATCAAATTTTTCAATACGTTTCTTTTCTGCATATATATTATTGAGACTAGACGTGTACCAGACACTCTAGTAACTATACTCACAAAAACATTTTATGTACACAAAACCGCAAACTCGTCATGTCGTCTTGAACTAGACATTCTATTAACATCAATGTACCTTCTGAACTATATTCATAATATTATATGCTTGCATTCACTTAAAACTGTTAAACTTTACTATGCGTGGCATTTTATATATAAATAATGTGTGTAACATAGGATTTTTCTTGTGGTCTTATATAAATGCATATTTTGAGACAAAAACCACCTAATAATAGTCAACATATACATTATACATTCTTATATATTTCTTGCATGTTGAGAATCGCTTGCATGTTTAAGATATTTCAAAGTGATGGAAATTTTAATCTACATTTAGTGCTTTATTGTTTGAACATGAACTATGTTATGCATAAGTCTATATATCTATAATAATGTTATATAAGATCATGATTAATTACATAAGTTAAGATATATTTAGATGGGCCACTCAACATATTTTGCATAAATATTTGTAATAGCCTATAATGTAAAATGAAGTAGTTTTCTTTTTCTATTTTTTTTTTTTTTAAATTATTCATAATTATCGTTCAAAAAGAAATTGTTATAAACTTTTAAATTGTTGAAAAACAATTACATTGGTGAGGCTTAGAAAAAACAAATTATGAGAATAAACTTACAATGCTGAAGTTCACCAAAAATGTTTTCTAAATTTGATTAACTTTAGAGTGTCAATACCTAACATTAAATTTTTGTTCATATACTATATTTTAACCATATTGAAAATGTAAGAAAAAGAATAAAAAAACAAATCAATATTGACTAGTGACATTTTAAATCTTCAAGTCAATTATGTCACAATATATTGAGATTTTATATATGTAAAATCAGTATTTGGTGAGAAGAACTTAAATTTAATTAAATGTTCTAAACTAAAGCATTGTAAATAACACCACAGAAGAAAACCTACAAAAATATATTAAATATTCTTTTCTGCTCCGTTTTTTCGTATATATATAATATATATATATATAATTTTTTTTTGTATAGAAAATAGAGCAATCGTTTTTCACCACTTCACTAAACAATATATAATGCAATTTGTATGCAAAAATAAAACATTATCTCGATTCAGAAACATAATAAAAACATTTTTTGAAAATAATAATATACACAAACTTGTTAACATATTTTAGCTATTGCTAAATAGTATTAGTGTTTGTTGCACACAGTGTATTAAGTAATATGTTACAATTTTCAAAACAAAATATTATAATGTTTTATGTGAAATATTCAAATTCAATGTTAAAAACACTTAAAGTTTTTCAAAATAATCTTCTATTAATAAATGTTTTATATTTTGAATTTAAATAATCGTAGATATTATTATAGGTTGATGTATTCATAGTGTATTTGATAGCTGATAGAGGCGGGAGGTAAGGTATGATACTTAACTTAAGCATAATATTATAAAATGAAAATTGTTCAAATGCATTCCGTGCTATATGAAAATATATTTACGTAAATTAAGTTTATGGGCCTATATCTCAAAATCTAAATACATATTATAAAATAGAGAAATTATTCTACAAAATTATGTTCTATATAATATAATATGTTATAATATTTATATATATATATATATATATGTTAGTATATTTTGTATTATATACCAGCGACTTATTAATATTAATAATAATATTGTAGGTATGAAAAAGGTTTTTGTATTACATATGCCATCATATATTTTCTAATAGAACGTTGGTTTTACCAAAGCTAAACAAAACGCTAACAACAGAGCGTTAGGACTACAATCATGTTATTATTATGAATTTAGTGTAGAGTTGTTTGTAACACTATTGCTACATAAAATATAATATGTATTATGTTTATAGAAAATATTATATATATTATATATATATCATCTATATTTTATAGGAAACTGGGTAATATTGTAGAATATAATAAATGTATACTGGCAAACCATTATATAATACATTCAAATTCATATTAAAGTAAATTATTATATGACTCGAGTTGAGCTTAGTTTGTGCATGGATAGTATGTTAGTATGAATGTATGTGTTTTTGTGCAAATGTATTATGCATAACTGTTAAATATTATATTATAATAATAGATTCAGTTTTACCAGCTATATTTATATTATAATATATATTATATAAACGAGCTGATGGTGGTGCTTTCTCGGAAACGGAAATGGTGTGCTAGGTAAAATTTAATATATTTATATTATATATTCGAGAGCTGACGTACGAGTAAAAGTTATAGTATGGTGAACAAAACCAAAGAGGTTTAGAAAATAAGTATAACATATAGAAATTGTACCTGTACCTGGCCTTACCTAATATCTATACACCATTCCGATATATTGGTGGTGGTGGGTACATAAATATGCATAATAATATTATGTTGATGCCAATGTGTATACTGGTGTATGGGGTGTTGCAAATAATTTGATGTGATATTAACAATAGAAAATTTTATAGGTTGAACAATGGAGATGGTGGTGGTTCTGCTAGTGGTTAGCAATTATATTTAGATTTAATTTCTGATGTTTTAAATTTAGTGTATTTTAGTTAGATTTTTTTTCTATTTCTAATAAGGTCAATTACAATTTTTTATTTTAAAATACTTAAGATAAAGCATTTTATCTATTTTACTTTCTGAGTATAATATTCTTATATTTTCTTACTGCTATTATTCTATAATTAACCGTATGTTATCTTTTTAATTCTAGAACATATTTCAATGGCTTGGACCGTCAACATCAACAACACAAACGGAAAAGTATGACAGTGAAGATATTAATAAAGTTTTGGGTTCATCAAAATGTAAGCATTTAAATTGATTTTTTGTATTAATATCTAATTCAAAAAAAAAAAAAAAAACATAGAAAACTAGATTCAACTTCTATAAGCCAGTTTGTATTATAAACATTTGTAGGTTTCGGTTTTCTTTGCAAACCTGTGATAATAATAATAATGATTGTTTTTGTGTAAAAATTATATTTTTCTTTCAAAATAATTTATTGTTTGTACTGCATTTAATGGTAGGTTAAAAAGATACGCTGCAAGCTCAATGACTGGAACCGCACACTTAAACAGTACCACCACCCCATCATTACATCACACTGCGTTATATTCAATGGGACTGCACCCTTTAAACAATTTGAATTCTCTCTTCCGAGAGAAGTATTATATTGATTATGAAATAAGTTTTCTATATTGAAAATTTGAAAGAGGAAACAAATTAATTTCCATTTGATTTACTCCTATTGGTTAGTTGTCGCTTGTCTGTAGATTTGTTTAATTTACAAGTAATTTGAATTAATTGAAATATAAAATTGAAATAAAAGGATTCAAATAAAAATTCAATTCAATATTGCGGCCTTTTTAGTTATAAATTGAATTATCTATAAATTTGGATTGAATATCCAATTGGTCATGTATGTAGGAAGCTGTATGATAATTGTCCTGAAAAATACATTTATTTCTCTTCTCTTTTTTCATTTTTTTTTGTTTTAATATAAAAATATAATAATAAAAAGAAACAGAAATTGCAATAGTTTGTTCAGTAGTATAATAAATATATAGAGTAGACCGACCAATGATGTTGGTACTTATATAATAATATAATATACAATACCCCAGACTGTGTGCATTATATAAATGTTAATTGATTTTAAATTACGAATAGCTCTCCTCGCATTGGTTTGACTATTTATGTTATGTTTTGTTTGTTATGTTATTAAATATCGCAAGAGAGGCCGCGCAATATGGGTTTTAATTAAAAAATCTATATTTTAGTAATTTTTGTATATACATATATATTTATACTATATATATTTTCTTCTGCAAAACTCGTTCTGTTTGTATATTTTCTTCCATCTTATATGTTGTTTCATTATAATTTATAATATCGTACATTTGTACATATAAATTGTATATTTTAAATAATGATAAAACATAAAATAAAACAAACACATTCCTTAATGATTTTTATTTTTTGTTTATGCATTTTTCTTTCTTTTTTTTTTATTACATTTTATTTTTCCAAGTACTGAAACCGCCACCCAACTATATATTAATGATTACGATGTATACATACATTGAAATGGAAAAATATACAAATCAAAGGTTATGCTGCTCTTTATTTTTCAATATTATATTGAAGGATTGCTAATTCATCACGATGATGACTGTTATAATGAGTATTATAGACGTTACGTAACCTTCTTCAACATTATTAAATAAAATAGTTCTTAGCGATAGGATATGAGAGAGGGATGTATAAATAATATAAATAAATGAAGCACGCAAATGCCTCTTCTGTTTGAGAACTTTCATTTAATTACGATTTTGTTTTAATCATTGTTAAATTTTTAAATAATCTAATGTTATTTTAATTAGATTTAAATTTCAATCGAATTTTTTCGGAAATTGCGTATTCATCTCAAAAATTTCAGTTTTCAATGCGGTTTAATTTTATTTTACTTTCTTTCTCATTCCATATTTTTTTTTTTTATATTTTTCGCAAAACAAAAGTTCCAAACCGATTACTTATTTATATGCTTTTATACGTCGATTTTTTTTTTGTTTTGTTTTAATATAAAAAGGTTTGAATTATCAGCTAATTTTCATGAAAATCACAATAGAACAAAAAAATATAATTATATAAAATAGAACCGAGTTTGGGTGTTTCGATATATTTTCAAATTTTTGAACTTTTATATTATTTTCAATAAAATAAAAATTGTTGTTTTCGACATCTGGTAATAAATCTAAATTTTACCGCTCCTATATTTTTACCTTAAAACATATCAAAATACCATACGTACAATAATATCGATCGACCTTACATGCATAATTGTAAATTGTGGATACAATGTTACAATTCAGAAAACTTTCTGATCAATTCAATGATATAAATTTATAATATCAGCTTAGAACATTAAAGTCAATAAATTAAACAATTGCAATAAATATTAAAAACTATAATAAAAGCTATAGCTTTTATCACATATTTTTATGTAAAGAGTTTATTTTATCAATGTAATTCTAATTAGATAGAAATGCATGCCAATTGTTTATAGTTTGTAGCGATGATATTTGCTATGAAAGTAATATTAAATCTATATTATTTTGAGTAAATTGAGTTTTTAAATTCGCAATTTGCAATTATGTATAAACCCACATTAATTTTGGTATATTGGTTAATTTATATTGTTAGTTTTGAAATAAAGTTTATTAGGATGTAAAATTGTTGATTGTAATCGTTTTTATTTAGTTTTCAAAAATATTCATTTCTCACCAAAATGACGAATAAAAAAACTTATTAAAAAAATAGTACGAATACAGTAGAAATCCATTAGAAACAAAAAATTGAGAAATGTTATGCCAAAGATAAGATTTTATATGAAACATAGCTAAAGTGCCCAAATTTTGTTTTGTTTTAAAGACATAGATCTTTTAATAACTTAACACTTAATTGAATCTTGTCAATTTAACACCTAATAGGAAATTCAAATATAGGTATTTGAAAAGTTATATCTTGCGTTTGATAGCTCGAATCAACACATTATCTTTTTTCTTTTATGCATTTTGGTGCAGACATCAGGCACAATAACTTTCCCTTAATGTCAGCATGTTCAAGGCCTACTACGGAGACAATCATTATTGTATTGAGCCGTCGTGCCAGCATTCAGTAGGTGAAAGGGACGTACGCTGACTGAACACAATAATAATGAAATTAATTAAATAAATAAATAAATTAACTGTTACCAGCAATATAAATTTCATATATCCGGCATAGGGTATTCCGAAAAAGGAAGAAAGACTTTTAGATTTCAAATCCCCACCCAAATCTAAATGAGAAGGTTTATAAAATCTTTCAAAGCGAAGTTTGGGGTTGATTGGTTAAGTTTTAAATTAAAAAAAATTGTTTTGAATGTTTTTATAATATTTATCATCAGGATTTTGGAAGGGGGAATTTGAGATCTAAAAACAGGGTTCGGATGATTTAAATCATGATTTAAATCACGATTTAAATCAAATGATTTTTTTCATTTTGATTTAATCAAATTTCAACAATAAAGTTTT
>JAABKK020019372.1:0-50469 GCA_011634745.2 Catotricha subobsoleta | reverse complement strand
TGTAAGGAGCCATGTGTAGTTGAAATGCATCGCGCCAATATGTGCCTAAAGTTTGAAAAATTAGCGGCTAATAAACTTTACAATAAAGAAATGGTAGATTTGAGCGATCTTCAAAAAAAGCATATATACAGAAAAATGGAAAAACATCCGGAAGTTTTATATAAGGAATTTATCGATATGAACGGATATCAAAATTTACGACGTCATCGGCGTAAACAACGTCTTCGTAGTTACTTTAATGAACGAAAACGTAAACGATTCTACATGAAAATGAAAGATTTAGCAGATCCAATATCAATGGAAGAAGACTCAACTAAATCAACAAATTCAATTGAAACTGTATTAAAAAATAATAATCATAAAAATGATGCATTGCACATTGTTGATACAAATAGTATAAAGATAGAAAAATACTCTGAATCAATCAATGAGGCATCTTTCTTAACTACTTCATCAAAACCTGATTTATCAAAATTTAATTGTAGTTTATCATCTGATAATTCTAAAAACAACATACAATCGCAATTTAAAGTAGCAGGACAAAACCAAATTTCACGTTCAACAACACCAATTAATATAGATATAGATAATGATATAGAAAGTGAAGATTTTGCCGATACTTCGCAGGAACAGTCGAATGTCATTAATAGCGAAGGTTATAATATAATATGTTCCACACAACTGTTTAAACAAGAGGATTCACAAACAAATTTGTCTTATAGTCTATTTAGAGAGAATCTCGTTACTACAGCTAAAAATCCCTTTAAAAAGTGTAAATTTGATAATCTTAATAATATGCGTGTATGTAAATTGTCTTCGACCTATCAATATCGGATATGAGCCGAAGTTTTTAAACTTTGTTCGTATTAGTGTTAGTCAATGTAATCACTTTATTCGACATTTTCCATTTTTTTTTTTCTTAATTACTTAAATTCCATAATTTTAGAAACTCTTGTGAGTGAATTTTATATCATTTTTTGGTAATGTAATTTTTTGACATAAAATTTGTGTTGTTTATTTAAAATGTAAAAAAAATATCGTTTTAAATTTAAATAATATTATGAAATATAAAAATTATATTTTTTTTTTTGAATTTTTTAAATATAAATTCGAAAACACTTAACCTATTAAAGTTTATAAAAACTTTTAATGTTTGTTTTCTACTTTTTTCTTAATGTAACTTAGTTTTCTAAACATATTGTATAATCTTTTGTATTTTTTGTCGATAATCACTTAATTTGAATTTTTCAATTTGTATTTTTTAATGCACATAACATTAGAAATAAAGATGTTATCTAATTTGTTTAGTTTTATTGTAGATTACGCAAAATACTTCGATATAATAAATATAAATATATAAAATGTATTTAGTACGTTTTCTAAACAGTATCTGATCATTTTCTAATCTCTAATTTGATTACCTCAAAAACAAAAGTATCGCTTAAAATACAATACTTATCGCCGAGGACAATTCTCCCTTTACCATGGTCAATTTACTAGAATTTTATATATTTTTTTTATATTAATTAGTTCCTCCGCTAGGGCCTCTTTATGAAAATGCAGAAAAAAAATACTATTTTTCCGATTTGAAATATAAATTAAACGGAAATTTATTTTTTCAGGCAATCAATTTTTGTATTTCAGGCGGTATTTTCTATATTTTCAGGCGATCATTTAAATGTGTGCCATTTTTCATATGAATATGCGTTTGGCTGTGCTACAACCATTTAATGGTTTTTAATAAAATCGCTTAATTACGTGAGTTATATTTAAAGTGACGTTATGGTCAATTCCATCTATATTATGTTGCAGTAGCCACCAAGGTGAAACGTTGATTTTTTGTTTTTATATCTGTTTACATTTAATGCAACCAAATAAAGTTGTGTGCCATTATTTTTTTTTGTATAAATATGTAAATATATCTCATCCCACGCATTGAATATTTCACATAGATTCTAAATCACCAAACAATGGGATGTCACATTTTAAAAAACCATAAGCTAAAATCAAAAACCATTAATTGTATTTTCGTTAAATTTTGTTCATACATTAAATTGATGACAAAATAATTTATGAAAAAAAATAGAAATTCATGTGCGCAAATATTTTATTTGATCATTGCTTAAGAGCAAATTATTATTATTTTAAATTCATTTAAATTCAATTTATTCAATGTTTTTAAACTTACTTTACTTATACGGACTCAAAGAAAAGGTCATATATACGTAAACATTTATATTGCATATTAGGGTGCTTTTAAATTTTACTCTTTTCTAAGCCCCCGGGAGATTGTGGATAAAGCGATTTTGCATAAAGAAATTTTAGCTGAGCCAATCAATATATGGAGATATCTCTAAATTCATTAATTTTCATTTTTTTTTTCGAATTTAATTCTATGTAATTTACAAAAATCTAATTTTTTGATTTCTTTTTTAAAAAACATCATGATTTACTGCCACCTTGAATTAATTTCTGTTGTTGATATCATTTGCTGCCGTTCTGATTTCAAATCTATTTAAATTATTTATGCTGTAATATTAGATTTTTAGATTTATATTATATATATTCTATTTTCATTTTCCAATAAGGCTTTTGAAAACATTGCCAGAAAATGCTTATGCTGACAAATTCATAAATAAATAATGTCGATGGTCGAAAGATTTCCATTGAAATAAAAACCATATTATAATATAATAGTTCATATATTTGCAAACATTCATTATGTAATAGTATCATTTATCTCAACTGCACATCTATCATCATCACCATAAAATTGTTTAAATATTTGAATATTTACCTACTCTACTGATTAACTTTCAACATATAATAGTTAGTACAATTTTATGCTAATTGAAAAATTACATGATCAGGTAAACAACACAATATTTATAATTCTCAAATAGTAATTGAAAGAGGCAATCTTTTTAAAAATATATTTGTTTGTTTGTTTGTTTTTATATTTCTAAAATGATTAAAGCTTATTATTATTATTATTATTATTATTATTATTATTTCTATATATTTTACATATACACATTAAAATAATAAATGAGGTAATCTAACTATTATATATTTACATTTATGCGAATATAATTCATATTAACAGTTCAGTTAAGAATTGTACCTACGTCTCTACATATTAAGAAATGATCATTTAAAAACAATAATGTTCAGAGAATGCGCATACGTCATCAAACCCACAACTTCTTGCTAAATTATGAAAAAAAAAAAAAAACAGAAGAAAATAAGAAACATTTATACTTATACCGAACTAAATAGAATCTACATATAACGATAGCTTACTTCTTGCCTTACCTATCTTTTTAATACCTCTCTCACTTGTATTCACCTAAAGCCTATATAGGCATGTGTATTTTTATGTAAAGTATTCAAAGATTTCTCTATAGAAGTATTATGAAAATCTTACACTAAGTAAGTAAATTAAAGCCAGATTATTATTACTCACATTATAAATTACAAAAATAAAATTCATCATTTAATTCAATATTATTTATTTAAATTTATGGTGTATTTGTATTTTAAAATTTAATGTAATGATTGTTTCACATGAGAAATACGTTCAGTTGAGATAAAAACATTCACAGGAAATTTATCGTTTCATTACATTAGATAAGTTTAGGTTCGGGTATATGAAGAAGGATGGTGGCTTTATTTTTTTACTAACTGGTTATAATGTTTTCAGAAGTTGCAACGCACATAATTTTCGATAAATTGATTAAAATTTATACCCTTTTTGATAGTGTTATATCTTTGTAATACAAATTCCAATCAACTTTGATAGATTATTCTAATATCGATTACGAATTATCTTAGAATAGAAGGTTTTTTTTTTTTTAGCATAAAGTTCGTACGTATTCTTCCCTTTTTACCCACGTTCAAAGATACTTTTTTTTTGTATTTTGAGGTTTTTGCCAAGTTTTACCGAATTTTAAATGGATTAAATGTGGGCAATTTAATATAATAAACAACTTGTTTTACAAACAGAATCTATCATCAGACGATATTTTACTATTGAACAAATAGCATGAATGATATTTTTTCCGCTATTGATATTTTCGGTGTTTGTTTATAATCGGTGTCACTATCTACGATATTTTTCAAAATATTTAATCAAGAAGTCTGGTGACGAATCATGTATTTTGTTGAGTGCTAAGTTTCAAATTTTTGACCACTGAGAAGTCCACGTTGAAGCAGGGAAACTAATCATATCGTCATATATGTAAATTTTTCAGCGAAATATATAGCGTCGCTTTTTTATAATTAATATTCGTCAAGTTATTTGAATGAAAATGGACACAGTTAGTTACATGATTTCATTCTGGATGTGAAACTAAATATAAGCGCTTCGACCAAATTATATATACAGGCTTTTTTCCTCTTTATGACTGACAAAAGACTACTAAATTTTTAACATTATGTTAACGAACCATAACATAACACATTTACACACACGATTGGTACAATATTGTCTTATTGAATTGAATTAAAATGTTTTTAACACATAATATGTATTCAGAATTACCTGCCTGACTATCACTTAGTAAATACTAACTTAATTTTTTACAAAATTTATTTATGTGTGTAAATGTGTTTCATATTATATTTATTTGTAGTAATATAAATAATAAAGTATTACAATTACAAATATATGATTATAAAGCAAAAAAAATACATATATATGGTTTTAGTTTGTTCTCTGACAGATATTACTTAAAATGTATATATAATAAGATGCCTACGTAAAAATTTTAATACCTAAACGTGCAAATGAAAGAGTATTAACACCATTTAACTCTCGCATCTACATTCATATAATATAATGCATACAATTATATATTTATTTATATACAGATACACGTATTTAAGAAACATCACGCTGAAACAAAAAAAAAAAAAACGAAAAAACAAAAAATTATTATAATGTATGGATGTAATAAACAACAACAAGTTATATTAGCTTACTCAATTCCAATTACATTGTCGTCGTTCACCTCAACATTAAGCCTTTTACATTACTATGAAGTTAATCAGTAGAATATCGACGGTCAACCAATGTAGGTATTATACAACAAAATACAACAAAACATATAAAGATCGTGGATTTTAAAATTAATTTGCAAATATTGTGTTGCGGTTTTTAACTTTTACATTTCATAGTCATTATTATATTGCCGCGATTTAAACATTGCCAATATATTTAAAATTAATATTGTTTTTGGTTTAGTTATCTTAATTTTAAATATTAGCACAATCATTTTTATTTACATAATTTGTTACACATTGCATTTGAATATAAATTTTGTGTGTTTATTCATTTACTGATAGATATTAATTTAATTTTCTTTTTTCTTTTATCCGATAATTATTAGGATTTGAATTGATAGTGTGTTTCAAATAAACAGTAAGACAATAATAATAATAATAACTGCAAATGTATGTTATGTACGATTTTGGTTAAATAAGATGAAAATGGTGAATGCAGTGAAATTATGAATATGATTTTATATGTTTCATAAAAATCAAAATAAACAAGAATTATCTTCAATGCTACACAAATCGAATTGGATTACGTAATAAAATTATTGTTGAATTTGCTTTATTCTGACTGCGCACGACTACGTTTTAATTAAAATTTTGTTGTTAATTATTAAATAAACGTAAAGCGATTTTCTTGATTTCCTCCTCTTTATTTGGGTAAGTTATTTCAAATATGCGAAATAATTGAGATGATTTTAATTTTAAAATTGCAATGCATTCGTTTTTGTATTTGACTTTAATTAACGTTAATTATTTATATATTTATTTAATTTGATTGTAATTTTTCTTCTATTTAAGTTCCAGATTATTTCTCTTGCTTTAAGTCATTTATTTATTTATCTATTCAGCTTTTTTCGATCTACAACTATTTGAGTTTTCTTGGCTCATTATTAACATATATTATTTTCTATTCAATCAATCATTGAAATCGTTCGTTACCGCCGGAATTAAGAAACATTTGTATAAATATAGCAAAATGAAAATACATCAAACATTTTTTTTTCAAGATTTATAGATTTTTCAATGTCCACTTGTACTATTTGCAATTTTAAAATTAAATTTATCTAATTTTAAACGCACACACCTCGTATTTATTTCTTATTAAAAATTAATAAAAATATGTATATTAAATTAATTTATGTAAATAATAATAAACTATTTTGATAATGACAAATTTAATATTTAATTAAAAACAATTTATAAATTTAAAATAATTACTAAATTTTATGGGGTCGCAGTGTTATTTATTTATCATCATAACCAATTAAAATTATACACTTTTCATTTTCGATTTAATAATTTTTCAAAATTTTGTAAAAACATTTACTTTATACGACGATAATTATTCTTGGTAGTTGTGCATAAAAATGAAAAATAATTTTCTATAAACCGTCTGCTTAAAATCACTACATCAATGTTAGATCAGTTTTCTATGTTATTAATATCCCAGAAGAATTTTTTTTTTACATCCAAACTGATTCGATCTCCATATAACTAGTTGTACCTATGCGCAGTAGACGGGTCTTTTATCAGAAAAATACATAATTTCAATATTGCTTTAAGACATATCTTAATAAAGAAGTCTTGATTGAGAGCATGGCCTAATGAAAATTATAAACACTGTCTAAGAGTTGTGTATGATGTTATGTCACATACTATATCTGATGTAATTAAGTTATTCTAAACAGATCCTTATGGCTATCGATCTTCTACTAGAAACTTAAAGTTTTATTTTAAAAGAATCACAACGGTGCTGTTTTAGTTGAGTTGAGTTGAGTTGAGTTGAGTAGAAAATTAATTTAATTTATAAAATATATCCATTATTATAATTAACGCATATCACTAACAATTAGAACGGAAATTAGTTCAGAATATCACACACAAAAAAAAGATCTTTCAAAATTCCATTGGAACATTTTCTCAAGGTGTGGACAAATTAAAATCTAAAGAAGAAAAACAAAACAAAATAAAAAACCACCATCAGAAAAGTTTATTTTCTATTCATTTAATAATAGTTAGCCGAGTTAAAACCTATTTTCAATATTCATGCGTGCAACAACTTTAAATATTTTTTTAAACTATAATTGCCATTCTATGATACCGTTTTGAAAATATTTCAATCTAAAAAAAAAAGCCTAAACTACTTACAAGCGATTTTTGGTCAAAAGACAATTTAAATTTCGAAGTTGAAATTTATCTTACATTTGAGAACAAAAGTCAAGAAGAACAATTACTATTATATAGAAATAAAATTATATACATATATATATATTAGGGTGGATCGACTTTTTTAGAACTGCCGGTACCATTGTTTTCTGAGTTGCATTTTGTCTCATTTTGCGAACTTTGAGGTGCTTGCCTCAGCCATAAGGTAGAACCACATGGTTAAAAAAAGACCACATGGTTGAAAAAAAAGCCATGAGGTTAAAAAAAAAATACCATGTGGTTAAAAAAAAGCCATGTGGTTTCTTTTTAAACCACATAGCTTTTTTTTTAACCACATGGCTTTTTTTTTAACCACATGGTATTTTTTTTTTAACCTCATGGCTTTTTTTATTTTAACCATGTGGTTCTACCTTATGGCTGAGGCAAGCACCTCGAAATTCGCAAAAAAAAAAAAAAATATGACGGTAATCTTGAGACAAAATGCAACTCAGAAAACAGTGATACCGGGGGTCTTACAAAAAGTCGATCCACCCTAATATATATATATTATTGTAATCATGGCTTGGTATGTCCGTGCATATACGATGATATTCATTCATACCTCAAATATATTACATATATGGTACACAATATGTAGGACTATATTATTCATTTCCATTGTAATATTGGTCTATTTGGTTTGGTACTTCATCACAATGTGTGGTTTGACTTTGAGATTTATATTTAAAGCCACTCTACGAAGATACAAATTGCAAGGTCAAATATTTGCGTTTATATACTATTTCAAAATTCACTGTATATACACCGCATTTATTTTACATACATATATATAAATGTTATTAAATAGATTTATAATTTATAATTCTATTTCGTATAAACACATAATTGATATTAAGAAGTGTAGGCGGTGTTTTTGAATTCTGAAATACATTTATTTAATATATTTATAATAAACACAATGTTTGTGTAAGAATGTTATAGTTGCGGTTATACTAAACTTATATATATACAGATTACACCTAACGAGTTTTATCCATTATTTAGATGAGAAATAGTGAGAATAAGAATGAAAAGCTTTGTGCAATATGAATGATGTCATTCATGAAAATAGTCGTCATCATCAAAATAATATTATTATAGGCGCTAGGCGTTTGCAGATTTAATATTTTTTCGTTTATCGTTCATTTTATTTTTTGCCTAAATTTTATTAAATTTAATTAGTTGAAAATTGATGTAATTGTATTTTAATTTTATATATTAAAAAAAAAACTATAATTTTCCTTTTTTATATACATTTTTTTCCATTTTAATGACAAATCAAATCTAACGAATAAATCATAAACACAAATTATAATCAATATTTTATGTACCGCCTAAATAATTTCAATTATATGGTTATTAAAATTAATATGAAATTAAAAATGTAAATTATTAAATTATATTAAAAATTATTAAGCGGCTCTTCAGAATCTCTGAATCGCACATTATTTTTATATTTGTATTTGATAATCGCTAATGTGAAAGAATTTAACTAATGATTCTTGGTCTGAACCAATAAAACTAAATATGTATTGCGCAAGTAGGAAAGTCCGACTTTTGAAGACTTCATGCAGTTGGATTTAGTTTAAATTATGTAGTTGGCATTAGTTTTTATATTGGGAATAACTCCATACCCTAGTCATGCACGGTGACTAAATGTTGAAAATCATTATGAAAAAGTTAGTAGGTTGTCAGTAAAGTCGTAGTCGTATTCAGTTACAAGACGACGTTGACTATTATTCATTGAGCGACGTTCGCAAGATTTCGCTACTTGGGTAATAAATTCAACTATAATTTCTTTTGGCATAAACTTTATTACTGTGAGATACTTTCCTAATGATTCTATTTCTGATGTTGTATACAAATATTATCTTATCCCATTAAATGAAAATTGAGACAATTATTAATTTGTCAATAACCTTGAATTATTGTAAGTCGATACAAGAACTTTTTTTAAATATAGATATTTATTATTTATATACCTATTCAGTGAAATACACCTATTTTTTTTTTTGTTTGTCATTTTCAATTACCAACAAAATGGAATTTATTGTTTCTATATTTTACCTACTTAACTTCTATGTAAATACATAACGTTAACGTTCATGTTTTTCTGTATGTGACATGGAAAATGGAAAGAAAAAAAATATAGAAGAAAATTTGACTGTAGGCTGAATGATATAAAATAGTCTACATTTTCGTGCTATTCGCCTGTCTGGCGCCGTACTTCAATGTTTATATGGTCTGGTTATCCATATCCATCTGTCTTTTGTATTAGCCACTCTATTAGAATACAGTCTGAACACAATTAAGGATATTATATTTTATTTTGTTCGTTTTTTATATAATAGAATATGGACTTGTTGCTTTGCCACATATACTTTTTATTTCTATACAATTGTCAGTAAAAGAAAAAAAATATCATAAATCACACAAACTTTAGCTTAATTAAAAAATGAAAATAGAACAAAGCTTTTTTTTCTCTATGGCATTGAGCCAATCAAGAGGAAAATTAATCTCGTTAATTTTTCAATTGTCGAGGCCTAACCACATATATAAGTTTAAATGCGGTGAAAAGTTACCGACATTAAATTATAATTTGTAGTATCCGTATGACTTGCGGTCTACTATTTAGTACAGAAGTGAGAAAACAATGATGATGAGACACAATGTACTATGGATTAATATGAAGCTTATTGAATATATACACCGCAATACAAATACAAGTACGACGGTATATTTTTATCTATAGTATACTATGTATATATAGTTTCTTATGGTGTCTTAAAGAAATTTTACCTACATCATTTTAAGACCGTTAGATATAGAAAATAAAAAGCACGTTAAAAACTATTGGATGAACAAAAAAAAAATAACTTGTTCCACAAAAACTATTTCTTAAATATTAAAATTTTTAAATTTAATACAACTGACATGGTACACTATTATCATATTTGCTATGCATAAAAATACCTGATTTCAAGAAAGAGAAAAAAAATTGTAAAATTATATTCTTTTATTTCAGAAGTTAAGTTTAACGTTTAACCTCTTAAACATCTTAAATTTTTATTACAAAATTTAAATAAAAGATAGCCAAATTCATGGAAGACATAATTTAATGAAAATATTTATTGTCGTGCAATATAATTTATATTAGGTTGCTCTAGCATTTGCAAGAAAAAAAATATAAAGAAGAAGTTACAACGATATATATAGCCTTGGTAAAGTTTTTTTTTTTTTTTTATAGTTCTTTAAGAAATAATTTAATGAAAAGGTCACATAAAATATATATTATTATATAATATATGTATTTGCAATATACATATATATAGAATATAGATAGAAAAGTAATGACCATAAATAAAGTTCAACAAACGCGATCGAACCACCAAAACTGATTTAACTATAAAATCATATTTCACACAATTGAATTATAAAATTTATTGAATTTAATATTAAATTCACGTTTCAATTACATAGCGCAGTGCAGGTGACATAATGTATATTATGATTATAAAATTTAAACATATTTTTGGCACGTCGTGAATTATTTTTTTTTTGTGTTATAATGTCATGCATATTGTACCTGCTCGCTTTTTATAATTTATTAATTCAATGTTAGTTGTTAGCAATGCGCGCATTGTTCATCGTGATAATTCAAATTTAGATTTCTTTGTTGTTGTAGTTTCTTTTGTTCAAAATCACAAGGGATATAATTATTAAGCTCATCTTCAACTTGATGCGATATACCCCAAGTTTAATTTTCTTTTGAACACAATAATGTTATTTTTTTTTTTACTCATTAACTATGAAAAAAATATCGCTTTTTTTATTTTATTTTGTCTTAAATCTTTTACTTTTATAACTGACGCAATATGATTTTAATGGCCTGAAGGTAAACAGGAAAATGTACTTTCTATGTGGAGAAAAAATAAACAACAATATTATGATATTATTTTAATTATTCAAGGAAAATCATTTCAAAAAAAGAAATTAAAATTATTTAATAGCGTTTTCGGCAAGAGTAATAAATATGGAGAAAAAAAAGGACGCAGAAAGTTGGTTCATAGATACCCTAAAAATATGTATAATTTATTAAAAAACAAAAAGAAACGAAAAACAAAAAAAAAAACAAAAAAAAACTTTCTGTTTGCTTGGCCCTATTTTACTAATTTTGATGTGTTTTAACATGTAAATTGCTGTGCTTTATACAATATTTTCCTTGTAACCTATTACTTTAAATACTTTTATGTAAACAAAAATTAAATTTAAAATTGAATTATAAAACCTGATGTTTCATGTTGAATTTAATTTTTTTGAACAAGAGTGTAATTGATAAAATGCCGCGAAACTTTACGGTAGACATGAATATTTTAATATCAAAATACAAATTATTTATTCTTGACTCAGACTTTTGTCGTCGTGGTGCCTATAAGAGTTTGCTCTTTTCGTATGAAATTTTGCAGACATTATTATTATTATGATTTTTCTTTTTTTTTAGAAATTGTATTTTATTAGCAACACTCTTAGAGCTCATGTTCAATTATATTTTATTGCTTTTGGTTGGTTTGTGTTAGAAATAAAAATAAGCTTGTTATTATATACTTTATGTATTTTTGAAATGATATAAAATTAACTGAAGAGCAGTCTGGATAATATCATCTATATTTGCGAAGCATTCATCTAAGTTTACGCCAAATATGTGATCAACAATATGGAGTTTTAGCCAAAAAATGTAGGTGCAATCATATTTCGAAACGAATTTAATCTAATAATAGTAAATTTTCAAGAGTTATGAGAAGAAGAACATTGATCTTGGCAGTACATACGATTAATTAATAATTTATAAATCAACTTTGTCAAATAGTACAAATTTTTCAAGGAATTGCTATGAAAAAAGAAAAAAAGTTTTTTTTTTATTTCTCTATTAGTTTAGATGAAAGGATGAAACTCAAACAGCAAATAATTAACAATGAAACAAATAAACTTATTGAAATTATATTTACATACACGATATCTTCCAACATTATGTTTTTCATAATTTGAGTGAGGAAAAAAAGGTTCAATAATTTTTCTTTTGTTTGTTATTTATTTCTATTTATTTAATCGTAGAATCAATAACATTCTGTTTTCAGTTAACAAACCCGCCCGTATATTGTTTACAGATAAATATCCTTTTTTTTCCATGTCCCAGCGGTTCGTTCTACATGGGTTTGCGTTGTTTTGAAAGAAAAAATTTCAATAAATATCATAAAAAACTATAAGGTATTTATTTATACAGGATATAAACTAATCGTAATTTTTGCTTTTATAAAATTTTGATCTATAGTAAGTGTATGGTATATACAAAATGAAACTTCTAGTTTTTAGTGCCTTTTAATAGAATTTTAGTTTCTCAACACCTACCGTAGCAAACATATAATTATCAGACCCATAGGCGCCGACTTTTTGAAAGTCTATTTGACTACAAAGCCTGCTACAGAATGCTAAGCCCTGGTACTCGCAGAGGCCGTAGCGATATATGCAATTATTATGCTGCTTTTTTAGTATTTGTAGTCAAATGGTAACTTTCAAAAAGTCGGCGCCTATGATCAGACCTTGCAAATATCTATAAGTCAGATTCATATTATATATAATTGAATCCATTACCCATTTCCGAAAATATTCTAATATCTTGAAAGATTTCATTAAAATAATAATTTGATGCATTAATATTAAATTATTTCTCATTAGCGAATACAATAAATTATAATTTATTAACATTTTTTTTAAAGATATCATTTCCTCTTCCTAATCATTCACAGTAATTCTTTTTTTTTAAAGATTTCTTTCTTGGATGTTATTCATATCACTAATAGTTTCTATAATCAACTTTCGTACAGTTACTATTGATGATTTAATTACGCATTTATTTTTCTATAATCTATTATATAAAAAAAAATCTATCAGATGAATACATTAATTATGCTTAAACTTAATTTCAAAAAATATTGAGAATAAAGTTTTTAATAAAACAAGCAATTGCTTATGGCAAGAGCATATGGGTTTATTTAAGAAAAAAAAATCCAAAAAAGCTTTACGAACTAAAATTAATAGCGAAGTTTCAAATTGCATTCATTACAAAATTCTTATTTATAAATCCAATTATCAGTTTTTACGTTTTTAGTAATTAATATTTCAAGCTCGTGTTAAGATACGATCTAATTAATTATTTCCTTAATTCAATGATGATATTCTGAATTCAGAGAATTTACTTAAAGTTATTTTAAAATATTAACATCATTTTTAAGTATCGATGGCAATGCGCTCATTTCTTTTATATCAGAAAGCAACAACAATATATTAATGCAAATAAATGAAATGATGTGAAAGACAGTTAGATACATGTTGGTGTTAATTTATTTAATTTTTTTTTTCTTTTATTTTTTCCAATCTTTTTTGTCATGAAATTATAAAATATGTTAACATTACGGATAAAATAACAGATTTATCAGAGCTACCTACAACATACGCAGAAAACGATGAGGTCTCCGATACATTTATGTGACAATTTTTAAGACAGTGATATTGGTCTACTACACAAGATTCGTTACAAAAATATGTATGTATAGGTTAAGTAGAAGCATAGCATATAATAACTTGGTAATAATTATAATACACATCTGAATAATATAGATTTGCAAAAACCGTTTTTATATCTCTTTCACTTTGCCGTTGTTGTTGGTTTTCTTTGTGACATAAAATGACATCATTGTTATTATTATAAATAAATGTTAACTTCACAAAAAAAAGAAGAAAAAAAAATAATATTTTGTTTAAAAAAAATATATTATTGTACCAAAAATGAGCTATTTTTTTTCTGGTCGTTATTTCTATCTGTTGAAATATTGCAAAAATAAACCAAAACCAAAATAAGAGTGGCGTTTATACATTATATTTTTGTTTGCTATGGAACACAGAAATAATATTGTTTTGCATAATTTTTTTTTATTTTTTTTGGAAATATTTCTGTTTGATAAATACATATTATACAAGTGTGGGTATTTTGTATAACTGGTGAGTGGGTGCTTTTAATTCACTTCTACGTATTTGTCTGTCTTTGACCTAGACTTAAATAAGTTACGTTATGGATTTGTAACGTTTTGAAAAATTCTTCTGAAACTGAAGGGACTAGTAAATGAATTAATTGAACAGTGAATTTTTCATACATAAAAATTAATTTGTTTTCATCTAGATTGTTAGATTTGCTGTAAAACTGTTTTGTATATAATGACCGATAAACAATAAAAAAAACGATTAAATGTTGTATAATTACATTCAGAGGTTTTCAGTCATAATTTTGGAAAATTAGTTACAAATGCTTAAAACTTCTACAACAAGATCCGGCACCAGACGTTTTTCGATTTTAATCTTAATTAACTATCAACCTCATAATATTATTCTGTCTTTCTTTCTTTATTATTGAATTTAAATAGTGGATGATTTGAAACAGTATTCGGAAAATGGTAACACAAATTTTATTACGTACCTATCTGTGGCTGTGCTGTGTATTAGCTTCTACGAATTATATACTATTTATTATATGCTTCCATAATCCATACTTAATATATAAAACGTGTATTATTGCTATATGTATTTGTATATGTATTATATATTCTATTCTATTCTACTCTAATATAGGTAGAAAAAATATAATGCGGTAAGGTGAATTTATCAACATTTTATTATATTCACAAATGTGAGTGGGATAAAGTATAAAATACTCGAATCACTTGAATTTCTTGTCTTCGTTTTATGCATAAATTTATAATTAAAATAAAACAAGTTTTTTCGCTATATGTAACATAAAGGTATTCTCTATATATACAAGCATTCGATGGTTTTGCCTATATTCTTTATAATTCTGTGTATATACTTAGCCTTTATATAGAGTTTCAATACGCGTACCAACCTACAACATCAATATAATTATTTAATAATAATAAAATTGAAAGGTCAATTAAAATATTGTGTGGTTTTTTTTTAAGAAAATGATTTTTTACTTTTTGCTTTTGCTTTCGGTATTCAAAAACAAGGAAATTATAATTGTTATTCACTTACGTTTATAATTTGATAACTAAAGTTATTTTTTTTTCGAGATAGTTCGACTATTATTAGATATAAATATTCATATCTAATATATATTCAGCAGTTTATTTATTTAATTAATTATTACTGATGTTTTATAAATAATGTGAACTGTTAAATTTCTCCATCATCGAAGTAAATTCATACTTACATAAAATATACAATTATAACAAAGTAACGAAAAAGCATATAACCTCATATGGCGGGCAACATCATCGCAGTACAAGATTTAACCATTGTACAATTTTTTTTTTTTTATTTTGTTGAAATCATTTTTCTTGTTATTTTATAAAAAAAAAAACCACACGTTTCTTATACCCTATATGGATGTAGAAGGGTATATTTGTCGCCGTTTTTGAATTCGGTTGGCGCGCATATAATAAATTGTTACAAGGTCTTTTTAATCATTAACGTTGCTGAATAATATTAGATACTTAACTATACAAAATGTAACATTTCAATCAAAAGAAACGAGCCAACACCATACACCACACACACACACACACACTCACACACACACGCGTACACACACAAAAACTAAATAAATAATAGAAATGAGATTTAATTAATAATGTAAATTTACGAAAAGAATGGACTATAAACCACACATTTTTTTGAAAATGCTAATAGAATAAAGCAGAAATATTAACGTTTTGGTACCGCTTACAATGAAATCGAAATTGATGCCATTGTTCAATACATTTTTTTGCGACTATGAATTAAATGTTGTAGGCTGTAGGTTTTTATCGTAAAATAAATGATGAGCAAAACTTATTGCTACACAGCTAAGTTTTTTTTTTTTTAGTCTTATACCAAGAACTCTCATTTTTATGGATCGATCTTTCCGTAAATTTTGTTGAAGCTCAAAAATAATAGCTCAAGTAAACATAATATAGCAAAGAATATAAATTACACATTTTGATAATAATCTAATACAGATTCTGTTGCAAAGAAATTCTGATTCAGAATTTTATGCGAAAACAGCAACATCTATTTTTCTTCTAGGTATATTACACCATTGCACGTTATATTAAATGACCTGTATTATCCAACATTAAAATCAATGTTTATTTATGACACAAATGAAATCCATTTGAATTATTTTTGTATTTTTTTTCGTCTTTATAGTATATATGAATATAATATATATAAAAATAATGTAATACATAGATAGACACTGTCGGTAATGTTGGTTGAAGCCATTTTAAGGAAGTGGAACGAGTGTCTTTTCATGTAAATCATCGATATTACAGTAATTTTCTGTGATATTTGCATTGGCGGTAAAACGAAATTAAAATCATGAAATTAGAATCGACATAAATACCCACTCCCCAGAAAACGGTATCATTGTTATAATAGTGAAAAATTATCGACACCATGACATACTAATTTTTTTATATACCTACATAATATTAGTTTGCCAAGCCGACATAGTGTCTATGTATTACAATATCTTCGAATATATACGACCATATAATATTTGCGAAAAGTCTTAATTGAAATTTTATATATTGTCTTATTGAAATGGATAATTACAATTAATGTTAAACAATAAATTTAATTGACAGCTAAAATTTTTCTTCGAAAACTTTTTATTGTATCTTATCACATTACTTATCACATAATTTCGTTAAGATTCATTGTCCGGAAACGAACGTGATGCAATCAATTACAGTAATCATCATTACCGAGTTTTTTTTTTTTTATTTAATTTCACACTATGAACAATCACACACAACCCACTTATCTTCTGTCCATGGCATAAATAAATGAAATTTAAATACAATAAAATAGTAATAAGGAAAATCTATATTTTTCTACTAAATTAAATTACTAAATTATTAATTAATTTGTTAATTCATATTTAATTCTGAACATTAAAGAAAATAATATAAATATTTATTAACTAATTAACTGCGAGTAGTAAAATTATATTTTTTTTATAACTAAGTGTAATTATATTTAATATATGTATGTAAAAATAATAATAATAATTAAAAATTAACGCGCACCTCAAAGCAAACATTTTTGTTGATATTGAATTCACTAACAATTTTTTAATGAATCAATCACATGTATATATTGTATAGTATATATATCTTTTACATTTTTAAACTAATCTGCATCAGTTTTGCTTATGACTGCTGATTAAAATATAATTGACAAAATTAAAAATATTATAGGCGATAAAAATAATAAGTAAATATTTTTTAATTTTCTATTTATTGATATTTCTTATTTTTTTATAATAATGCCATTGGACAGTGAAAGGCAGCGCCTATTTTAAGGAAATCGTTATTTTGCACATTTTCGCCTGCTCCATTTTACTGAATAATGATAAAATCTCGTTTGAAATTGATTTTGAAAATTTATGAGTTTTTACGAATTTTGATATATTATTATTTTTTTTAACCATTGAAATTTCTTTAAAGATATTTGCAGTGTAAATGGGATTACATCAACAACAAGCAGTACGCAAAATTTTCCGCTAATAATTTTAAGAATTTTCAATGGTTAAAACAAATAAATATATCAAAATTCGTAAAAACTCAAAAAAATTCAAAATAAATTTCAAACGAGATTATAATATCTTTATTCAGTAATATGCAGCAGGCGAAAATGTGCCAAACAACGATTTCCTTAAAACAGACCCTGATGAAAGGGAAACCACCAGAAAAATAGATTATATTATCTTAGGCTAAATTTCATTAAAAAAATATTTTTCACAGTTATTTTATTATCTTTCACAGTTTACAATGTTGTAAGAAAATACCACTTTTAAATCGGTCTCTATGTAAAAAATCGTTTAATCCAGAAAAAAATATTAAAGTATGCATGTTAGAATAACTCTAATACAAATAAATGTTAAAAAATGAACATTTCAATTAAAACAATAATAATTTAATCTTTCTCAATTAATATTTAAATGAAAAAAAAAAATCCTATTCATTCATTTAAAAATTATTTATAATTATAAATTCAATTAATACAAAATATGCAACTTGTCTTGCAAATTATTTCTATTTACCAACCTTTTAATTTACCTTACCTAAACATCTATCAGATATTAACGATTAATACAATTAAAAAACAAAAAAAAGCTGCAAAATTTAAATAAAATTAAAAATTAAAAAAAAAAACATTATACCTAAATAAATTAAAAACCAAAAATTTGTAAAATGTAATAGGCGTTAATGTCATGAAATGGAAACCAGCGTACAGCGTACAAACTCACAACGGTCACAAAATAATGATAATAATAATGGACCTCGAGTATCATTTAATAAGGATGTTCACGTCAAACGAATAGGTTTGTTTATTTATTTTGTTTTTATTTGTTTGTTTTAAATTTTAGTTTCATGTTCTAAGAAAATCGAAAAGATTTTAAATTTATTCATTATGTTTAATTATGTATATGGAAGAGCAAGGATGTAATCCTGCGATTTACATTTTCTGTACACAAGAAATTTCTTAATTATTTTTTCATTTTAATTTCATAGCGATTGAAATAATTCGGTGTGCGGTAAAAAGACGAGAATAATATTTAAAAAAAAAAATTATATATGATTCTATTAAAATTAATTAAATCGGAAATGTGAACAAAAATACTAACGAAAATTTAATATATTCTATCAGCTGTACCACCCCATTTAAGCACATGGGCGTGATAATATTTTTAAGACAATTTCAGTCATTAACTATAGTTTGTGTGCTGATCTAACGGACGGCTAACAATATTATAAAAAAAAATTCTTTCTGGAATACCAGAAATGTGGTATTTGAGGAGTTTGCATTTTATATTTAATCATAAACCAAATATCTGATTCGAAGAGAAAAACGACCATGACCGAGAGTAAGAGTGTATTGGTAAGATGCCTTTTATATACAGGATGATATTCATATATATTAATAGTGCTTATTCTATGCAATGCCATAAAACACAATGACCATGAGCAAAAATTTTTTAATTAATTGGAGTATATTTTGATGAAAATATTTTTAAACTATGTATTCACATAAAATAAAAAGAAAAATATGGCTGGATGTCTGACTAATTGCTTTCAATATCAACAAATAATTTTGAACGAATCTATCAAAAAAAAAAAAACGTTTTTAGTGACTTGAAACAATAGAAATGAAAAAGGGTATTGCTCTGTTGGTCTGTTTGTTTTGCATTGTAATTATTTTGGTGAAAATTATTTATTGTATTATTTTTGAATTTGTATGTGCTGTTTGTTGTATATACCTAGTTTATTGTAGCTGATATAATTTCAAGTTACAGTGCATCGATTAAATCGCGGCAAAGAGTACGGAAATAGCTAACATAAAATACATACAAATATAGAACAAACAAATTAATTATTGAAGAAATGTTTTTTTTTTGACAATGATAAATGTCAAGGTCCGTCAACCGACATATTTTATTTTTTTTTAGTTTTGTTTTTAATTCACTTTGTTACAATCATTTTAAGAATATATTTAAATACATAATACATCTCTACCGTTACACATAACGCAAATATAAATGGCCAAACAATGAAAACATTGTATGGAAAAAACAAAAACATATGCGTCGTTTTTAACAAAAATACATTATCAGTATTATAAAATACATTTAAAGCAATTAAGTATATCGATTTGGAATATTATTAAATATGATGTATTTTAGTATTCAACATCTCGCAGCTGATAAATATTAATCATCATTTCTAAAATGTACAAAAATACAGTAAAATTAATAGAAATGCACAAATTCAATAATCAAACATATGAGTAATATATTTGTATTACATATAAGCTTATTCGTATTGTTCTTTAAATTAAAAAAAAAAAGTTAAAATATCTAACAAAAGATATTAGGCAGTTATTGGAAATTGGTCATTCACGTTTATCGTCAGATCGAATATTCAACAAATTTTGTGTGATACTTTTACTTCATGTCACCAGAACTTTCTGTCGATTTTATTATTGAATCGTTAACAGTTATTGAATTTTTCTTTCTTTCTTTTTGATGTTTATCAAGCACGATTTTTTACCTTTTTTTTGTATATTATATTTGTGGTTTTCCAATTATATTAATTGTTTATAAAATATGTAATAGGTATATAAATGAGTATAAAATATTTAAATATTCGACAAATTTGATCAAATCCTTGATCTGACGATATACGTGATTTCTGATTACTCTATATCCAATGTTTCTATAAGAAAATTAGATAAGCACAAGACACACCTTGCACCTTGGTTAATAATTATTGCTGTTAATGCTTTTTTACTATTAAATTTCTCTCAACAATTACACTACACACATACCAGCAGTAAAATATCGATTATCAATTAGGATAAATTTTGTCTTTTTAAACTAAGTAGGTACTATGAAATGGCTTGTCCAAAAATTAAATGGAAAATTAATTTAAAAAAAATGGCAGAAAAAAAACATCATTTTTTACTTAAAATAAATTTCAGCAGTTTAACAGTTTTCTGTTTGACAGGTAATAAGTTTTAATTTTTTTTCCACCAGTCTTATTTGATGTGATGTTTAATTAGCAAAATATATTTTAGATATATTTAGAAAAAACGTAGACGTGACACAGTATTATAATTGCATTATAAGATTTGATTTAGAGAAAGCGAGAATGTCCATAATAGATAATAAAATTCAATAAATACATATTATAAAAGATGTAACTAAGAGATCAACATATAATATTAACCATATGTAGGTGTTACGCGTTATAAAAACTGATGTGTTTCCAATGGTTAGTCTGACCATAATATAATATATCCATAAACAGCATTTGAAGGAAATACGCGCTTTAAATCAATAAAAATTAATTTATTTCGAAATCTAATCATTGATTTTTTTAGGAACTTTATAGTGTCACATAAACATCTTATAATTCCACTTTATTTCATTGATTTCTGTGAATCAATAATTCCGTCTAGAAACAATGCAATTATGACGTTACATCCCTATGTTTTGTTAATATTCGAGTTAGCTATAATATAATGTATGAAAACGGAAGTAGATTGATATTGAGCGCAAATAAATCACAATAAAACTTTCTATATAGTTCAAACTGTGATATAATTACTTTCTTTTTTTTTCTTATTTTATTGTCTTTGATTATAAATTGCACAATTATTAGAGTCGTCATCATTAGAATTGCTTCGTCTCGTTGATGAAAGCCTCCCTTCAATCATACACCGATTTTTAACTCATTTTAATTGCTTACAAATATAATTTTCTTGCTAAATAATTTTAATTAACCAACGAAAAACAAAGACTACAAACTACTAGCAAATCAATTTATTTGCAATATAAATGCAATTACAATAAAATAGGTCATGCTTTTGAAGAAATGCAGTTATATACGTGGGAATGCTTGCATTATGCTTTATTTTTTTTTTATTTTTTTATTCCAATAATTCAATGAACTAATAGCATCAGATACATACGTAATAATTATGTAACACTGAAAATACCATTTTCGTACATAAATGATTTCTCTATAGGTACATAATTCTTTCTATAAACTGATACCAGTCATCAGTCTCTTAATAATTTATTTTACATAATGCCAAATAGCAATACACAAGCATTTATGAAAAAACAAGTTCTTGTGTGGCATATTTACCTTTGCTTGTATGACCGCACCAATTCCTTTTTAGGAATTGTGTACATTTAATTAATTTCTTTATATAAAAATATAATCCAAAAATCTCATATATTTTTTTAACTTCCATTTTTCAGTCATACTGCCAAATTATCAAGTAATAATTTTGTGCAATGTGTTAAATTTATATTTATTTAAAAATTATGTGCTGACTTCTTTATTCTCCTGCTAAAATAAAAAAAAAAACGTCTAGGCTTTCGATATGCAATTCAAGGTAAATATTTTAGAATTGATTTTTCTTGAAGGACTAACCGTATGGCCTCCGTATCTATTTTATTTGTATTTTGCGCAATGCAGAAATAATTTTTAATACTGAAGGATGAGCTATAGATGTTTCAGCTGATTTATAAACAAACTAATATATGAAGAAATTTCATTATTATTTTTTTTTTTCTTATTTATGGAAATGTGGAAGAGAATTGCGACATTAAATGATTTTCTTTTATTATTTATTTAAGAAAAAGTTGAATGCGATTTTGCATAAATTTGCTAAACACATTTAAAATTCAGACGTCACGTCTGCATATTATAATAATACATTTATAAATATTCTAAAGTTAATTAAATAAAATGTAATTCATATAAATACCTGATGTCTTGATAGTTGATACATAATAATTTTATTATTAAGTATGCGGAAGTTTATTTTCAATTGCAAAATAATTTATTTTAAGTTTCAGAAATTTAGGGCGTCATGCTCAAATAGCATTATTTGTAGAAAACTTTTAAATCGAATTTTAGTAGAAATCGATAACTACATATATTTACAATAACCGCCAAAATGTGGAAACTTCGATATGATTGAACATTTGAAAGATGTATACGTACATATGCATCGTTCAAGTTATCATTAAAACTTTGTGGTCCTACAAAAGAATCAATCTACCAAATTATTTTTTAAAAAGCTCTGTTATGTACAATGTGTATACGTATATATGTATGTACATATCTTTGATCTTCCGTCAAATTAGCACGACGCCTTTGAATATACAAAATAAAAAAAAAAAAATACATACCAACTAACTTACTTGTTTCTATAAATTGGTTTTATAAATAATGAATGTTCGAGTTGAATAATATGACAAGATATTGCTCACCTTGAGTAGTTATGAGGTTTTTTTTTCTTTTACTTGTTTCACATTTATTTATTAAATATTAATTTTCTTCAACAAATTGCATTCAGGTACTCGTCCAAACGATATTCAACATTTTGCACCGACTGGAGTAGGTGGACATGCACAATTACCACAATTGACACGTGAACTACCACAAGATTTATCTGAAAAAGAATTATTGAAGGAAGCTGCACTAGTTTTAGCGCAAGCAGAACGTATTAAGTGTACGGCCGATACAGGAAACAATATTGCTGGTATACGATCAAATAATAAATTATTGGAAGGTATTAAAAATAATAGCGTTTAAATCAAATGATTTCAATTTGTTACAATTAAAACTTGATTTTTCAAACATTTCTGTTGCAGATACAAAATTTAATTCACTTCCAAATCGTAAAAAGAAAACAAAAGCATTAAATCGGAGTATAAGTGATGCATCACAAAAAAAAATAAAAAAACCATCAATTTTTAATATATTTAGTAAACGAAGTGATCCAAATTTAAATAATAGTAGTGTTGCAATTGTTGTTGATAACGGAAGTAATGGTGGTGGTGTAAGTTCGATTACAAATAAACGTGCTGGAAAACCAATTGGACGAAGTAAAAGTGACGTTGGTTATAATACAACTACAATATCTACAACGAAAAATACAAGTCAAGATCGAAAACGAAACAATAGCACCGAAAACGAAGAACCAATAACGAAATCAAAAAAGAAATCTCAATTGAGTCCTATTATTGAGAATCCGCCACAAGAAAAATATTTTGGTTTTACGCCAGATGAACGAAATTTATTACGAATAATAAAATCAGAAGAAAAAACAATACCGAAAACAAATATTGAACAGTATATTGAAACGCAGGATGATCTTGATTTAGTGCCTGTGAAATCTAGACAAAGTATCGAAACAGATTTTTCGAGGCAATCGAAATCATTAGAAAGTTTACATAGTTCTCAACTACCTCAAGAAAAGTTACCATTAACAAAAGGTTTAACTGTCGACGGAATGGTAAAGCGTTTATCAATGGAGCGTTTCTCACCACCACCACAAATCAATTCACCGGCATTTTCATATACACGTCCAAATGAACCGATAGTTTATGCTCAAGTTGTTCGTGATGGTAATGGTGAAACAAAAACAAAGCAAACAATTCATGCTAGTTTTAATCCAATGACATCCACAACACAAATCTCTGGAAATATGGATGGAACCAGACACATTCCGTATAATGATAAATATGGTGTTGATGCGGTTGATCTTATTTCAGGTGATTATAAAAATGATAACAATCGTAATATATCTCCTAGTCACATAAATCATGGTAATTTACAATATAAAATAAATGGTGGAGTTAGAAATTCACCTGTTCATGTGCAAAATCATCCAGTGGCCATAAACGCACATTACATACAGAATAGAAATTATAGTGACGAAGATGAAGGACTTGGTTATGAAACGCGGAGACACTTTCATGATGATGATTTAGTTCCAACTCGCGATACAAGACATTCATCTACAGAGCCACCAATTGTGCCAAAATTTTTACCTTCTTATGGTGGTCCAGAAAGAACCGAACATTTGCTAGAGCTTAGCAATCGTCGGAGACTTTTAGAATCAAAAATTCATTCAAGAACATTTGGTGGTGCAAGAGATCATCACCATGATATATCATTGTCGCAACCACGATACCAATCGCCAGAGCGTCGTGGTCTTGAAGACAGTTTGCCATATGAACATGAACAACGTAATTACTCGCCAGAAAGACAAAAATCGATGTCACCACAAAGGAAACAATGGTCACAAGAGCGCAAATATCATCCTAATGAAAGTCATGAAAATGATGTTTTCAATAGTGGTACCACATATAGGCGAGATGACACACGTGATACAAACATAAAATATCAAACATATTCAGATAATGAACACGATGAATTACCCGTAATAACATCAAAATCTAATCGAATTATTGACTTGGGATACATTGATGAATATGTAAATGGTTTAAATAATAATAATAATGAATATCGCAAGCATTATGAACCGCGCACAACGGCTCCCCATAGACCCTATTATGAAGACAATTTTCCTGAAAGGTTTGAGACTCAAGAAGAGTTTAGAAATAAATTTTCTACTTTAGAGCGTGAAAAACAAAAATACCGTAGTTTCGATAAAGGCGATTCAGGAATAGAAAATGATTTTAAAAGAGATAGGGAATCAAATCGAGATGAATTTATTATAAGGTATGGATTTTAAATATTAATAGAATTATTTTTTTTGATATAAATTTTCAATAATTTATTTATCGATGGCCATGTTTTAGATATCGAAATGTCGATGGCATTGCCGATGACGATAAAAATGTCACAGCATTATTTTTGAAGCGTGAACGTCAGCATACAGAATTGATGCATCCAAGTAAAAAACGATATGATTATATATTTAGAGAGAGAAGTATTGATGATGGTTCACATTTTGATCCACGATTAGATAAATATCCGCAGGAGCATGCTGGTACATTGAAACGAAATCAAAACAATAAAATATTGATTGACGAAAATAAAAAGAATGAGAAAAAGTTAGGTAGTTTAAAAAAGGTATGAAGAGTATTTATCATGATTGCCATTATAACCGGTCAGTGCTTATCATTTTAGCAGTAAAGTTAGACGATTTTTCATCTTTTAGGTAAAACAATTATTCTTGTCCTCTTCAAAAAAGAAACAAAGTGCAAGTGTTGAGAAAGAGAAATTTATGATTCCCAAGGAAGAAATGCGCCAACGTTATCGAGAACATAAAGATGCGTCTCCAATACGCCATGAGTTGAAAGTAAATTTCTATAAAATAAAATAAACCCTTTTCAATAAAATAGCTATTTTCATTAATAAGGTTTCGGATATCACAACAAGACGACGTTTATCAACACCGAAGGCTAGTCCTCTTCCCAAACGCACATCATCTCAGAAAAGCTCTAAGATTTCGCACATCTCAAGTCATCAAAGTAGTGATGTGTCATCATCACCAGCCCAAAAATCAGGATGGTTTAAGTCATTGGACCGTTTATCTCGTAAAAAGACCAAGGTAAGAGACTGAAAACAGTTTTCGATGTTAATACTATTTTTACGGCCAGTACACAATTCGCGCGAAACGAAATATAAAAGTTCCTACGGAATTGTCAAGGGTATTAGAAAATAAACAGTTTACTGGCTTTTAGTTTCCATGTGGAGTTGATGAGTTGATTCCCAAAGCACTTTCATGTTTCATTTCGCGTAAACTGTGTGTAACCAGTGCCCAGTGGCCAGTAGCCAGTAATAAATAATTTAAATAAATAATTTAATGTAAATATTTAAATTTAAAGGCGGAAAAGGTACCTGAGACAACCAAATGGGCATCAACAACATCAGTTACTTCAAAATCACTTAATCGACCAACAACTAATCGTGTCCATCCGCCACCAC
This sequence comes from Catotricha subobsoleta, assembly GCA_011634745.2. Classification (NCBI taxonomy): domain Eukaryota; kingdom Metazoa; phylum Arthropoda; class Insecta; order Diptera; family Cecidomyiidae; genus Catotricha; species Catotricha subobsoleta. The sequence goes on along the minus strand of JAABKK020019372.1, from coordinate 23,833 downwards.
CGCCACCAGAGCCGTCATCTTTATCTCGACCAAATTTACGCTTTTTCGGGGATACTGATATTGAGTCAACTGATGCAAGTATTTCAAAAGCGGCGGCATTAAATAATCGATCGCGTAAGCCATTATTTAATCACAAGTTTTCACAAAGTGTCTATGATTTAGACAGTACACCACGGAAACCATTATCAGCAGCAAATGGTCGAGAAAAAATTCGTAGTACATCATTGCAACAATTAAATCAACCGCATCATCATAATGATCGCATTAAACATGAGGTGAATATTATAAATTTAATTATATTTATATTTAGTTTAGTCAAAATAATTTATAAAGAAATATTTATTGCAGGGATTCCGTTCAAAATATCATCTTCACGATGTGTCAGAAAGCACATCGGAAAATGAACATAATAATGGGACGACCGTGATAGTTTCTCAAAATATTTCTGAACCGAAATTAAAACAGAGAAGACAATATCATTCAACTGAATATTTGCAACAACAGCAACGTCACCAAACCAATAATAATAATAAACCATGGCCTGGGTATGCTGGAACATCATATCGCGAAGATGTTGAAAATAGCAATCTAAGTCAAATAAATAATAGAGAAGAACATAATTCATTACAACGAAGCAGCGAGAAATTATCAAGATATCCATTGAGAGAGAACTATGAACGCACCCGAAGTGAATCTCGTAAACCACCACCAGGTCCAGGACCACAAAAGCCAGCTAGAAGCATTGATAGGCGGCGCGCATTTTCGACGTAAGTAATTTAACGCTTTATAATTATTTTGTGTTAATTATTTATGTAAACTTAGGGATCGTGATCGTACTCATGATAGTTCAGGTACTGAAGGTGAATCTAGTCAACAAAGTGTTGTATACTTACACGCAACAACTGTTGGTCATATACCACAACCACATGTACTCCACTCCAGACGTTCATCGAAATCACGAGATGAACTTAGTTCAACAACACGTAAACCACCACCACCACAACCGATGACCCGTACAGTATCACGATCTGTATCAATGTTAGCACCATGGACACCAAAACATTTACATGACGGTTATGAAATTAATTATTCACAGACTATGCAAAATAAGGTAACGAAATTAACAAATTAAAATTAATAATTTTCTCAAAAGAATAAAAACGAAAGATAAAAATATGATTTTCTAATTTATTCAGAAAAAATCTGCAAGCAATACGAAAAAAGAAAGCACTATTATGTCGCAGAAAGCACGATCGAGAGATGATATTTCATCCATACGCAATTCTTCTGTGGCAGTAACATCATCAAAGCCAAGCAGCTCTAAGCTTACTCACGCTGATTCAATGTCCAGTAGACAAAAAAGAGCTAAATAGAATCCGTCATGAATTTTTTTTTTATTTTTTTTTTTACCAATATCCTCATAAATTAACAATATAGAAAGTAAAATAATTCTAAATAATAAAATTAACGTTGATTTTTATCCATTTAACATTTAAATTAAGTGAAAAATAAAATCAGTTTTAAATGATAAAGCATGAAAATAATTTCTTAGGTCTGCTTTTTTAAAATCAATATAATTCAATAAATAAATTTGAGCGTATAATAGACTTTTGTATTTCTTAAAATTAATAATCAAACGAAAAAAAATTATAATATGTATTTATATAATTGTATAAATGAAAGATTTAAAATATTAATTATAATTAAAAAAAAAAAGAATGCAAATATTAACAAAATAGACAATTCTTTTTTTTAGTGAGGACAAAACAAATTTTTTTTTTCAAAAAATATGCAATTATATTTTAATAATAGTAGCACATCCAAAAATTGATTAATGTGAGAATTGGAGTCAAAAAAGTAAATACCTAAAACATTTTAAGGATATTATAAATATAACATCCAAACAGAAATTTTTCCATAAATCCTAGGCAATTAAGTTTTAAAGAGTTCTAGTAACTATTCTTATTCTTTTGACTCACTATTAATATTCATCATTCTTCCAAAATGTTGGCACGATGGTCCAATACAGAAATGATTTTTATTATATTCGTAGTAGCAGTCGTACTACGTATGTTTGTATCGTACTGTAAGACACGTAGACAAAATTTGTTTTTTTGGTACCACGAAAAAGCAGTTTTTGAAACTTCGTCTTAAAATATTTAAAAAAAAATTAAAATAATAATGAGGGAATTATTTAAGACGATATGCTTGACATTCCTAAATACAGTCACAAAAAATTTATAGAAAGGGAATTTAAAATATTATTAATATATTACTTTACTTCTTTTTTTTTGTCAATATTAATATTAGGCAATTCATTTCTTCCATTCTACTTCCTTCTTAAAAACTTAAAAAGATAACATTGTATCTAGAATCAATAAGCAAAGATATAGGTATATAACTTTCACACGATAAAACAAAAACTTATTTTTGGTATTTCCATTTAAATTTATTCGTTTTATGGAATGAACAAATCAAGAACAGAGTTTTCATCACAACACGAAATTATATCTTATTCTTAAATTTATTACAATCATTTTTCTTTTATCTCTGGCTCTGAACTCTGATGCGGTATTTGATATAGAATAATTTCCTTTCGTTTACATACGGCAATCCCATTTCTTATACATAATATTTTGGTATCATCATCTTGTGTCTTACCAACAAAAATCACAATATGTATATTTATAATAATATAAAGTTGTCTACAAATTGTATTTACAAATAATTCTTCTACAATACTGCGGTGTTGTCATTTTCTATCTCTTTCACCCCTACCAGCCAAATAGCAATTTGCAATCAATCTTATTTTGATCTCAATTAAGATATTATTCATTTATGTGTACAAATTGGTATTATAGATTCTATATACAGCATTTCTATGAAATGATAATGTCAGATTGGTGTGTTGAGTGTATGTATATTGTATACGAATTCAAACCATCAGCCGCAATACTTTATACAAACTCATGCTCCTAAATGATGATAATTACCATTAATATTCTAATAGAATAATAATCGACATTTGATTTAGAGTCTAATAAAATATATTATATTATATTATATTATATTATATTATATAGGACATGAGATGTATGATTGTGTATACCAGCAACATATCTGTACCAAAATTATCAGCTAATATCCCAATAAGCAATTTTTAGTTTAAGAACGGTTAATATTCCGGTACCATATAGTCTGAAAATGGTCTAAATCGAGTCTAATGTCCCAATTTATATGGTACATATAGCGATTATATACATACACTCTAAGATTATTTATTAAGTACATAAGTATTTAAGTATTTAAGTACTTGGGTATAAATGCGGAATATATTCGTTCTATATTCTGTCTATATCTGTCTATTTGTAGTCTAATTTTTTGTTTTTTGAGTTTATTTTTGATTTACTTGGTATGAAACCCTGAACCTTTAGATTAGAAGCTACCATCTGCTATCTGTTCTTGTACACAAAGTTTATTGTGTTTCATATATATGTAGCATTGCCTTAACCGTATGTCGAATATATTCCCTATTATAATAAATATATTAAAACCATTTTAAAATTAATACAGATTGAATATTTATTGCGATTTATTAACATATCGGCCAAACATGAAAACCTGCTAAGTCTACATTTGGTCAATATTGAGATATTATGGTGCTAATATGTTAAAGGGATAAAGTTTCATAACCTGCTGTTGTCCGTTAGCTAAAATGTTTGCAACAAAGGCGGAAATATGTTGCACAAACTTTTGCTAAGTCCAAATGAAAGGTCGAAGGATAATTATTTATTAATTTTTTTTTTTTTAATTAAAATTAATAAACATAATTATCATATTTTCTTTTTGTTTTGCTTAAAATTCATTATTACTTCGTTTTTCAAAATATCAAGTATTGGTTTTGTGAAATAATTCATTTATGAATATATATTATTTTCAAGTTAGAAAATCTGCTATCTCCACAAAAAAAAACGAAATTAAAAACTCAAAATAAAACTCAAAACAAAATTTAATTTTACATTAATTAGCAATTTTTCATGTTTAGCCATGTTTAGGCTGCAGATGCCTTTATTATTTATTTACTTATATTAAAAATTAAAAAATATTTATATATTTTTATTTTAATATTAATTTATCTACATAGATTTTATACTATTTGTGATTTCTTTAAATTTTTCAAAAATCTAATTAAACTTAGAGTATTTTATGCGTAATATAGGCGACGATATATTTACCATATATATATTATATATATATTGGGTAGCATATAAACCGTTTAATTTCAGTTTAAAAGCAACATGAAAAACAATTGATTCAATACACCAATAATTTACGCAATTTAAACGGTAGTAGAGTGTATATCGTCGACTGCTTAAAACAAACCGTTTAAACCCCCATTAAATCGAACTGAAAAAAAAAACATTTTTAGACTAATAAAGCATCAGACCGTATATATAGACGGTCTATATGTGGTATGAGTCTAAATTTGCTTATTGGGTGTATATTTAGAAATAAAATTGTATTGATTTTTTAATCTAACTAATTGTTTTTATTTATTTTATTAACTGGCAAATAATTTATTTTATTTTTTATTTTCTTTACAAATATTGTGAGGGGCGAATAATGTGTTTACATGATTTTTTTTTATGTTTCATTTTGTTGTATAGATTTAATAGTAATTAACTTCCGTTTTTGATAATTTCGTTGCTTACGATGAACAGATTGAAAACTTACATAAATCATGTTGAAAATAATGTATTCTTTAGATTGAATGGTTTAAGAACAGTGAAGTAGAAATATTTATTATGAATGTTGTTGAAATATGATTTCTATTCGCTAACTAATGATGAAATAAATCTTATTAGTAGGTATATTAAAATTGCAAAAGAAGGCCAAAAATGTTTTTAAATGTTTATTTATTTACAGTTTCTTATTTTAAACAGTAATAAAGACTTTGGCAAAAAAACAAAAATGGAAATATTAGTAATTTACACGAGCAAACTATTTAAAATTAGAATTACGGCTGGAAAAAGAGAATTTTCAATGTCGCCAATAAAACTTTATAGCATTCCTTAAATTTATTTATATGCTTTGTGCAGAGTAAACCTATCCAAATGGAACTTACCTTACATTTAAAATTACCACAATTCGTACATTCAACGCAGTCCAAATAGCAATATTACATCCTTATTATACAATTCTATCATATTTTTTCGCATTACCAGAAATTGAAAATAAAAAGTGGAGATATATTTTTGGCTATCGCATTTACATATAAAGTAGAGATACCTTATACATATTTATATTTATATTATGATACACATTTACAATTGCTTGCTATTTTCTTTAAAATACATATATTTTCTTACTTTTGTTTATGCAAATCATAATCCTTAGAATTTTTTTTTGTTTAAATAAAAAGTACCGCATTTTCATCCAATACCATATACCAAATACGTATAAATTTCAATTTGAATTAGGATTCATTATTTTTTGTTGAATTGTATACCTGGTAGGAGGCGGGTTATTGAACAAACAAACCGAACAGCTATTATAACAAATATGTAATAAAATATAATTTAGATCATAAATTTCACTTCAAATATAAAAAGATAAAATAAAAATAAATAAAACAAAAAAAAAAATCGAGAAAATCGACACGTATTGAACGAAATAATTCTATACAAAATACAAAATACAAAATATTACAGAAAATGTTTCATTTTGGTGTCAAAGTTTATATATATATATAAAATATATATATTATATACTCTATGTACATAAGCATTAGATTATATTATGTCAAATGAAATTTAATGTTATCTTTTGCTCAATACCTCAATTACTTGTGTAAATTTATTTACATGTATTTTTTTTTATAGACGTATCGTCAATTGGCTCTTAAATAAATATTTTACAATGTCATTACTTTAATGGATCGAATATTGTTCATCATGTTAGCTGTAGGTGAGATTGAGATGATTGTGATGATGGTACGTAACATTAAATTCTTATTTATTGCAACATAGAAATATTTCCAAGGTGTTTAGGGAAATTAAACAACGCGCACCGATATATTTTTATATGTCAATCAATTAAAGTGTGTATTTTGGTTAATTATTATTAATTAATAAATATTTTTGTTGTTAGATGGCAGAAAATATTACAATAAAAAATAAAAACACGATTAATAATCATAAAAGCAGTAAAAGAAAGAAAATATATCAAAAATTAAAGCATACTTTTGCTTTTTATATATATGAAGAAAAAAAACCTTACCTGTTTTGCTGTGAAAACTAACTAGAAGGTAATCATTATTTTAAGACCTTTTTATGAAAAGATCCTCACGTAATTTCTATCAATAAACTGAATAAGGTATGGCTTGTTGCCATATGTACTAGAGTACACATAATCTATAATTATATATGCTTCGAGTAGTTCAACGCTGATGATTGATTACCAAAGTACTTAATCTTGTTCAAAGCGAAAAGGAAGCATAAATATATTTAATCATAACGAAATTCTTCATTCATTATCTATCCTGATACAAGTAATGATGGACATTAAGCTTAACAGACAACAAAGCTACTTAACTTTGCGTGACCTTTAGATTTTGAGGTAAGCGATATGAACTTTTTGACTGACAAGTGAACATCCCCTGACTGAAGAGCTTAATTAAGCTATAATAAATGAAAATTAAAATTTTACTTGAATAAAATTGATTTTAAAGTGAACATGAATATTTATAAATAAAACAATTAATATTATAATATTTGGTTATATTTCCGGCACAAAAAACTACATAATTAATATGGGATAAATATTTAGAGAAATACAATGACCCATATACATAAATATTTTAATGTTCCTAAAAATATTCAATACAAAGAAACATCTTAAAATATTACTCTTGAATGTTAATTTAAAGAACCTCAAATAGTGAAAAATAAGATTTAAATAAATTACATAATAAATTATAATTTACTGATCAAAACATAAAAAATAAAAAATAAAATAAAAAGTAGTAGACATAAACCAATAGTTCAATATTTAGTCTAAACGCCATAGGTGGTCGATATTTGTGATCAATTCGTCAATGTTACTACAAAACAAGTTTATTCTCTCTTTTCATCAATCTAAATACCTAATCTTTATAATATTCTGTACGTAATTACATTTGTAAACAAAACTTTATGTATAAAAATCCAATATCTAAACAATAAATATACCGAGTCATCTAAGCATTCATATAAAATACCAGCAAATATAAAAATATACTTACACATATAAAAAAAAAAGAAGAAATACGCAACAATTTCTATTTAAAAAAGAAAATAGAAAATATATGCGTTGCGGCATACCGCGTTTGACTTGTACATCTAGCCACAATTGCTTATACTATACACCAACAATATTTTCGGTATTAGGATGATAAAAACCAATCCTATTTTATTATATTCGATGTAAAGTTTGGGTACACAACAAACAATATTCCAAATACATACTACACTTGAAAAATATGTGTAGGTTGTTAGAAAATTTGGTATGGTGAAATGTATATATATAAAAAAAAAATAATAATAAAATAAAAAGGTATACATCGATATTTTTGTGTTATAACAAAACTGTACATAAGGTTAGAAAAATGTGAGAAAATATTGTGAAAATCCCAGACGAACGATAATAATAAAAAGAAATGAGCTAGAGCTTTTAACGAGCTTTTACTGTTGAATGCAGAATATGGAAACAAACAAAATAAAATTTAGTGTATGCGTATAAAAGACGACGCGTCGTTGGGTTATGAGAAGGATTGTATGAGGGCGACATATCAGACTTTATTATACACACCTCTTCCGATAATTGTATATATGAAATGAATATTTATTGAGTTCGCCTCTATTGTTGTTATCCCTGCCGTTTTCAAAATAACATAATCTTCAAAAACTATTTTCATTCTATGGATTAGACTTAATCATATTTTGACTGAAAACTTTTTTTTGTGCAGACTCTCAACTAAAATATTAATAATAATAGAATAGAAAAACATAGTCATTCAGTTTTGTTTGAATAAAATAAATAAATTGTTAATAATAGAAAAATTTAATCAGTGTTGATTCGTAAAAATTATTATTTAAGCAAGAAGATTAATTGCATTGTACACCCGACAATAATATTCTGAAAATTTCTGTTGTATTTGATATATCACTGAATTATCTACCTAAAAATAATATTTGGGTATAGAATTGCGAGAAAATCTATATAATTTTCTATATTCAAAACTCTATAGATTATAAAATATTTTATTATAGACAAATCATACCCAGAGCCGGAGAAACACTAACCATATGACTATTCTAAATAAATTCTATACTCTCAAATATCATTTTCATGAAAATTCATGATTCTCTTTGCATCGTCGCATAACATTACAACTAATACTCTTTTACATATTTCGCTCGCGTACAATACCATTTTCCAGAGAATGATGGAAAATGTTTTGACAAAAAAAAAAATATATTAGAGAAGAAAAAAAAAAAAAAGAAATTCAAACGAATAGATATAAAAGCAGCGAAACATTGAGTTTGAGAAAAGATTTTTCAGCAGAGCTCAAAACGGGATCGGAAAGGTTGTGTGTAACACGTAGTTTTCATTGTGTGGAGAAAAAGTTCCTTCAAATAAAAATTAAAAAAAAATACCAAATTAATATATTGTTTTTTTTTTATTATAGTATTCAAAAATTTGTAAGTGGCTCATTTATTGAAAATATAATTTTATTGATATTTTGTTTTGATGTGAAATTTTGTGTTATATTTGAAAAAATAATAATATCAAAACAAATAAAAAGGAAAGATAATGAAATATACCGAATAGAAAAAGTTCCTTTTGAATTACATTTTTCATCGAATATATCGTACATATTTTCAAATTAATATTTGAATAGATAGTAGAGTGTGAATGAATATTATGTTTAGGAGTTCAAAATCGAATTTTTTGTCTTTTTTTTTTTGTTTTTTTTTTTTGGTTTAAATTTATAGAGAAATTAGGTAATACATCCCCTTTATGTGAATGTTAATTTACACGGCAGTACTTAAATAAACCCTAAAATTCATCTATCACTACCGTTCACTGTATCTGTATTGTACATACCATAAATAAATTAATGGTTTATGCCTACTTAAATATATATTATGTGAGATATGAATGAAAAGCAGGAAGGCTCGTGTTGAGCACATAATAGATGTATAAAACGTTAGAATTATAAAGTCAATGCGAAATGAGGTGAATTCACTTATATTTACTATTTCAGTTATTTATTTTATGTATTATATATTATGAACATTTATAGATAGATTCCATAAAGCGTAATCAGTTAAATGGATATTTTCGATCTTTTAACAATAATATATTAATCGAATAATAAACAAGCTTTCAATTCAATTCAAAACATTTTTAAGATGATATAATAATAACGATACATATTTTGAGTATTTTAAGTATTTTAAGTATTGCATTATAAATTGTTTGGGCAAATTTACATCCAGAAAAGATAAAAAGTGATAAATTATTTTTGCGAGAGGTAAACCTAAAATGACTATATATAAGCATATATACCTACAGTGAAACTGTAATGGTATAGTAAAAAAAAATGTATCAAGCAAGAATTATATAAACTTTTTGGTGTCACTACGGAGTGTATTTTAAGCACCTTTCTTATTTTATCATTTTCCTCATGAATAATTTAAAAATTATTTACCATTCGCTTTTATATGATTCTATTATTCTTATTTTTATTATTTGACTTTGTTTTTAGTTCTGATAACTGGCTGTCATAAAACGCGTATTCACTGCGGGGGGGGGGTGGAATTATCACCTAGCCAGATTCTTTTTTTTTTTTTGTTAAAATGTAAATTTGTCTCCGATTTTACCTTTGTGTTATAAATTTTATTTTTAAATTTATTTAAATCGGTTAGAAAACATAAGACTATGAATTGCATTGTTTTTTTTTTCAATTTAGATTTAGAAAATTAGGTATTTAAATGAAGTATTTCTAGCATTAGAGTTCTCTTTTGAAAATTCATTAGAATAAAAAAAAATCTGAATTTTAATTTTAGAATTTAAGCTTTTAATGCTTAAATGGCTTTGCTTCACATAAAGGTTTTTAATCATTCATTTTCCTTTAAATATTTTAAAAATTTCACATAAATTTAAATATTTTTCTGAATAATAATGTCAGTTGCTGAAAAATTTACTATAATTGTATCACACAATAATGTTATAAGTTTAAACAAAATACTTAATGAATAATTTGAAAATTGATGAATACTTTTATGATTTATTTTCTTAAATTACACATTAGCAATTTTTTTAGCTTATTTCGAATGCTCTTTCAGGGATATTCTATAATTATCTATTACGCAAATTAATGGGTTTATATTTCTTCAATCTAAAGTTTTATTAATTTAATGACTGTAGCATTTTAATTTTTTTGATTTTTAATAAACAATTTTGTCATGCAATTGAAAATTTTCTAAATCGCTGGTAATGAAATTCTAATATTTATAAAATAATTTACAATTTTATATTTAAAAATAATGTTAACAGAAAATAAATCAGATTTATTCACGTTTGTCTACATAATGTAAGTCTTTTGAAATATTGTCATTCAAAACAAAGCTATTTAGAAAGAACTTGATTTATTATCACATTTTTTTTTTTATACATTAACTGTACCAACTGAAAATAAATAAATGTAAACCTGAATTTCCAATCAAACATTAATCATAAATGTCGTGCCCGTACAAAATATCAAATTATTTCGAAAACAAAGAAAATCGAAAATATGAATTTTAAAAATATATTCAAAACCAATTTGAAAACATGAAAATACTTATAATATTATATTTGCGGTTATCAAAAATGAGTTGAACTGACTGAAAAAAAAAAAAAAAAAAAAACTTTGATTTGGTGCAATACCGTTGCCGTAAGCAATATACTGTCTCTTCATCCATAACATTTTTATCGAAAATATGATTTATATATTGTATTATTGAGCTATCGGTTTGTATTGCTATGGAATCAAAAAGAAAGGAAATATTTTCATAAAATAATAAATATACTTCTATCTTTACAATTCTCCGTTTTTCCATGAACAAAATAAAAGAAGAAGAAAGAACATACACAGAATATAAAATATATATAACAAATAAGAAAATACTCTGAATCACAAATATCATTCTATCTACAGCTACCTACGTTTAAAATAACTACCAATATAACCACACACCAAAGGAAAATAGACTATTTTACGCAGCAATGTTTATTTCGTGGTTTGCTTTAGGCACCAGCTGGGTACTTACTATGTTGTGCTATCAACCACTAAAACCTCTGGTATCAATGGGAAAATTTTAACTTTAAAAGCGAGTTATAATAAAAGGAACTTTGATAATAGGAACATTCATTTATACCCTCGAGAGAAATCATGCGGGATTTTGGCACAGTAATGGTCGCTTAATATTCATGCATTAATTTATATATTTTGTGTTTGGTAGCTAGAATTATAACCAGCACAACATTATTTACGATCTATAAAATGAAAGTTGTTAGATCTATCACTACTTCCATGAAATCTCTTGAGAGAAACATCTTCAACGAATGTTTTACCATAGCAATTGTATTTAACAAAAGAAACGAAATTTATATTCAAATTGAGTTTATCGCTTTTATGAAACATCAAGGACACATTTTGAATAAAAATAAAAATAAATTGGAATGAAAGCAAATTTTCTAAATTCAATCTTTTTGTACTTATTATGTTAGTGGGTATGCTTCAGCAAAATTTGCGTATTTCAAATATCAATCAACATTTGATACACAAAATAATAATAATTTAGAATTCAATAGAAATTGAGATTATTTCCAAATCAAAGTAAATGAAATAATTTCATTCACTATAGCATTTACTTTCATATTAGTTGTGATAGTTGTAAGCATTGTAATATGTATCCGATTATTAAAGAACATCAATCTTACATTACTGAATATGGCTTCATAATATTTGTTTTATTTTAGAAAACCCTACAATGGATATTAAAATAAAATCAATATAGACCAAATATTTATTTTAAGTAAATGGTAAACAAAGTACTTAATCTAAATATAATCAGACTAATATTTATGAATGTGAGATCCTCATTCAATTTATAATAATTTCACATTTATTTTCTTTTAAAAACGACTTTTCTAAAGTCTAATTGAACTTGTTGAAGATACAAATTTTACTACGCTTATATTTTTTTTCATATTTTTTTTTTTAATGTTAGTTTAATTTTTATTTTAACCACCTGTTGTCACGCACTTATTTATACAAGAAACATATTACATTAGCTATTTTATGTATAGATTGGAAGAAATTCATTTCGTATAGCAATATAGCTTATGTTATATTATGAGTACCTTTCAACATGAATACATTTACACAAATATATTTTACATTTTGAATATATTATACATATTGCACAGTTTATATAATATATATTATAATACTTAATAAAAAAAAAATGGTTGTATATTTTGAATTTAACTACATTGTAATATATATAAAAAATATATTATTCACGTAGTACACAAATTTCTACGCCTATATTAAAATGGGTGAAGCCTAGAAGTTAGAGGTAGCTTTATATGAGTTTATAAAGTCAGTTCTGCTTAAACTTTTGAATTTAATTCATAATTTATGTAAACAAAGTAATTCGAAAACGAAAACTTAAAAAAAAAGAATTCTACAAATTTTAGAATATTTAAATAAAACACCTAATTTAATAGACTTAAAATGGAATAACATTATATTTGAAAGTTAGTAAATTTTCAAATTGAACATAGTACTTACCTTGTCAAAAGAAATTTTTGATGTTTATGCTGTGTTTGTACAAACTCTTGAAAGTTAGTTGCTTTTCCAAATAAACATGTTGAAGCGAAAATAGTAATTTAGATGTTTTGTAAATCTTCTACATTGATTTCACTAATAGAAAATGTGAGGCATGTCTGAAGCGCAAATTTTTCAAGGATTTTTTTTTTTTTTATAGATTTCAGAGTCGATTTTTAATTTTATTTTGCAGATGTTGTGAAAAAATATTGAACAATTGATTTTGTGTAAATATAATTAATTTTCATTTCATCTAACATTTCATATTTGCTATAAGCATTCTGAATAGAACTTAGATATGATCAATGTTCATGCTAAATTTTATTAATATTCAATAATAAATACATATTTGGAGGAGCGGACTGGGTCTCTCTGATTTCTCCGTATAATTTTGCATTAAAAACCTCAACCAATATTATAAAAATCGTGTAGTTTTTTTTTCTTGTTATACTTTAATTATATGTTAAAAAAAAAAAAAAAAAAATATAATATGAGCAGAAGCCTCACCCGTATTTCACAGGCAGCTTATATGCCCCTGTAAATTGGTTAAAGAATCAGGAAATTACTAGAGTTTAATGTAAACAACTGTAACAACACCTACCCTACATTGCTTCATTCTAATTCACCTTCATTAACAATTTTATTTCAAGGTGAAATATAATTTAATATATTTAAACAATTAAAAGTATAACTTCAATGTCAGATTCAACGTCACAACTCGATCGTACCACAACATTTTTTTCTTTTTTTTTCTTTTCTTCTTGTATTTAAATTCGATGTGAATAATTAATAGAAGAAAAAATTCTTTTATTTAACAGACGTTTTACATAAAGTAACATAACATTTGCTTAGGATGTTTAAATTGTAATTGTAAAAATGTTGAAAGAAAAATGAATATTTATTTAACAATGAAATTATATTTATTGATTTCCTATATAAAAAAAAAATAAAAAATAGTTTTATGGATTTGAAACATGTCATGTTAAAACTAACTAAATTTGTAAATCGTTCAATCATATCGAAAGCATTATAGCTATAAAAATGGTACATATTTTTACATCTTTTTGGTTCATTTGCCATTTATTGTTTATTCAATAACAAATAGATAAAATACATCAAATTTCATGTTTTATTTTATGGATATAAATTAAATTGTCGCTTTAAATAAAATTTATAAATTATAATAAATATGAATCGAATTTCTTATTTAAAATTATATAAAAACTTGTAAATAGTTTCACCAAAAATTCTGGGAAATTATTTCGCAATTTTCTATTTAAAACATTTTGTTTCATTATTCGAATGATTCAATTTTTAATGTGGTAAAGCTCTACAGACTACATAATTATGCGAACTGATTTTATTTAAATATTTTCTTTAACTTCAAATGCTGAATAATAAATTATAAATTCATATAATTTCATTGTGTTTTTATTTGTTAATGAATCTAATAAAAATCTACGAGTTCTTCTGCTATTTAAATGGTGCTTAGAAATTTAATTTTAATATTTTCGTATAACACACAGTGAGCAATAATTATTCTGTTGGTTTATTATTCACGAATCTAAAAAGGTAATTTGTTCTGTAATAAAATTAATTGTTGTGTTGCTCATTTTAGAATTGTAATAAATTTTTCAGTTTTTTTTTTTTTTTTGTACTGTAAAACTCTTAAAATTCATTACGCTACTCTGGCTGCATTTTTCGATTGTAAATTAATTTCAATTTTAGCATACATTTTCCATCTAAATATTATATTAGCTCGGCAAAAAAGCAAAACGTGAATTTATTAAAATTATTTTCATCGCAATTCTATATTACCATATATGTATATTTTCTTTTTTAATACTCATGAATTCAATCTTCTTCATTTATAATAAACCATTAATACTGACTTCTGACATGAAAAATTTCACTTGTTTTATTTTGAAATTGAATTTCATATTTCGCATGCTTTTTATGAAAATATTATTTCTTTTTTGCCAGTTATTAAAAAAGCCATTTTTTCTTTTTTAAATTTAATTAAAAACATTACATATAATATATATAGTTGAACCATTAGGAGAATATCTGGATTCGATACCAAAACAGTTTTTTTTTATTTTGATTTTGTTTTACTAGAAAATTGTAGTGTTTTAGCAGTTTATCTTATTTGTAGTTCATGTTTTCATTTATTTTGTCCATTTTAGGCCAATTCTTATTTGATAACATAGCAGATCTTAGTGACACGTATCTTTTTTAAGATTAATGTCTAATAATAGTAAACAACCAATTTTCATTTTATTAATAGAACCAATTAATAAGACCTATCACCAAAACTGAGTAAAATATTTTTTTATAAAATCCCATATAGCTTATAATATATTAAATAAAAAAATAAACAATAATAATAAAACTATTAGAACTGCAAATGAAACTCGACTTTTTTCTAAAATAGCGCTCGTAAAATATCAATTTTCCTAACAATAGAACAGCGCGCAAATTATGAAAAATGAGTTTCATCGCGAATAAGAAAATAATAATAATAATGCCAATTTGCTAGAATTGATAATTAAAAAAAAAAAAAAAAACTACTTATTCATTTAAATTATTCGTAACTGAACATATTATTAATATCCAAGTTTAATTATATGTTGTTAATATGAAATTGGTAAGCGTTAAAAATATCAAATTATCCTCAACTACTTTAGCACGGATAAATGAAAATGAAAATGAAAATGTATAATTTCATTATACATATTATAATTATTTCCATCGAATTATATTAATAATAATAAAGCCGAACAGTGAAATAAAACATAAAAACAAAAAAAGAAAAACAAAATAGAAAGTAAAAATTTTATGCACGCTCACCTACTTCATTAATAAATAAAATTTCAATAATAAATGATATTCAGCGTACGTGTCTCGTTTATCGTACATTCTCGTATATACCGAGTATATTGTAAACGTTGATATACATTAAATGATAAAAATCAAATAGAATACAATTAATATAATTTAAGTAACGAAAAGTAAATGTTATAGCTAGCTAGATATACTTACTTATTCGTACTAGAATTTCATATATCTAACCTTAACTAAATATATTTGTGGTACATGATTTTCATATAATATTATTATTATTGATTGTATATTATGTATGATTTTGATTTATATAAAGACTCTGATGATATGCACTATAAACATATTATTTGTACACGTATAGAAATGTAATCAATAAAATGGTGGATTAAATATTATTAGTATTCAATTTTTGTAATATTTTGATTGAACGCATGACTTTGAATTAATTTAATAAATTTTAGCATAATTACTTAATACCATAAAATATACCGTGTGGTACTTAATTATTATAATAAAATTTTATAACCAAGGATTTGATATTTAATTATTAGGCCAAATAGGGACTGTCCTTAAACAATTATTAACCTAGAGCAAGCAAACAACCAAAATCGCTAAACAGTTTTTTTTTTTTTTTTTCGTTTGATGATGTACTTTATTTTATATATATACATTTTTATTTTTTTTTTGACTGAATTTATGTATTGTAAACGACAAGATAAATTCTTTTATAATGTGTATTGTCATGGATGGCTCCCTCCTCTAATTCGATGTTTCCATACCAATTAGAAGATGGTAAACAACATTGAAAAATGCGTGGAAAATTACCGAATTTCTTGTCGTTTTGTTGTTCCTGTTGCTGTTGCTGTTATTTATTAATTGAGTGATTTGTTACGGGTATTAATGTCAGACAATATAAGTCGCTTTATTTTTATTTTTTTTTTATTTTTTGTCCTGAACTTTATTATACACATTTCTCAAACATTCAAACATTCAAACATAAAATGCTTGGAATATTGGATGGGATGCGTAACATTCTAGTAGTCGTCCGTACGATTTATAATAAATTTTATCGCCACTCGCCACTTTATATTATATATAAACGATGTAAACATAATCTTTCTTCAGCATTTAATAACAAAGAATTAAAAGAAAAGTACTTGATTAAGTGGTGAGCCAAATAAATATTTTTAATTAAATTTTCTTTCAAATTATTAATTAAAAATTCACTTGAACAATTTACTGTTCGTAAATCTGTTAAGATTTTATAATAAATATTTAATTCTTCACTTGAAGATGTTCTTGAACAAAGTGAAAAAAAATCGTATTACCTCTTGAATTGTTCACTTAACTTAGAACATTTATTCATTTCTATGAATAAAATATATGAACATCAAATATTTGAAAAGGTATTTTATAATAAAACTAATTGTATTCATTATCTTTTATTTATATATATATATATAAATAATAATATATATATATTTTTTTTTGTTTTTCTCATTGGTCAATGAAAATTTATAAATTCAAAGATATTTCGAAAATTAATTTAGATTTCAATGTCATTCACTCAATGATACCGTTTCATATTTTTCCTGCCATAAATTTCATTAAAAATTTCTTCTTTCAACAATCTTATAAAGATTTTCGAATTTCATATTAAGCCCATTAATATCATTAAAATGCCACAGGCGCTTTATATACCAAAAATTATTGTATAAATATAAATGACTTAGACCTAATGTTAAATATAATAGCACCGACCGAATCAGTTTCTAAAGCTGATAATGTTGAATTGGATAATACAACATAATATACCATAATTACGTATAAGTTGAAAAGCCCAAGATAAATAGATAAATACCTAAATAGATAAATAACTAAATAGTCTGTTCTTATTATATTTGGTTGTAGATTCTATATAATATTGTCTGTTGTTCATTTATTACAAACATAAATATTCGCCTTAAAATTTTCTATATATTTATATAGTAAATATGACATACGATAATAATCTATTAACAGCTTTATATATTTTATATACCAAAATAACATGTACCTAACCAACGTATACATAATTTTACATTTATACTATCTACCAAAAAGATTAACACGGTAATATTTAAAGTATTTACCTACCATATTATTATTATAATAATACATATTAATATAATATTATTATGAATGTAAGGAGGGTGTACTTAATTGCAGAAATTGTGAAATATTATATAATTGATGATTTTTTTTTTTAATTATTATTCTATTAAAATTACGGATTAAATTTCTGTCAATTTCACAACAACCAATTATTATTATTTTATTAAAAATTTCGCTATTCAATTAAGCGATATATATTAACAAAATTAATTCAACATATATTTTCTTCCAATTTCTTAAAAAACAGATAACCGATATTATAACAGAGATCCGTGCCATTAACATAATTATTGTCGATTTAAGGCAAAAGATATATACAAAAATATTAACGAATTAACACAGCAACCAAAATAATTATAACAACAACAACAACAACAATAAAAATGGAACCAACGAAGCGATTAGACATCGAAAGAGCACAAAATTTTATGCGACAATATCGTGATCCACAGTCACGTGAACTAAGAAAATTATCTGCAAATCAATTTATGGATGTTTGGAGTCATTACGATTCGGATGGTAAGTGTGTTTTCATTTTAATTGTGAAAATGTTTTTTTTTTTTTTATTGTTTGTACAGAGTTAGTTGTGAATGGGGGCTGCTATTGAATTGAGTAGAATGTTGAAATAAGATATATTACCGCAGTGCGGTTAATGTTTAACAATTATTTTACCATTTAATTATTGTGTACTTTTATAAATTACTTTTTGAGATGGAAAATAAATATATTTTAAGTGGTTCTTTTCCTTTTATATATTTCAGGAAATGGTTATATTGAGGGAACCGAGCTTGATGGATTTCTAAAAGAGTTTGTGTCCAGTGCAAATGCAACCGACGTTGGTCCAGAGGTATGTTATTTGTTTTGTTGAATACATCGTTTTTTGAAATTATTGTGATACATATTATAATATTTTTATATAAATTATTACAAGTAAGGCGTAAAAACGAACCTATTCCCAAACTTTTCTCAAAAAAAAAATAATAACTAACTACATAAAAGTTTTACTTTTTATTTTTGTTTTATATAATTTATCAACTTTAATTATCTGGAAATGATAAGGTTAGATTTTTTCCATGTTTTGTCGCATTTTCTTTTAAAAAGCTATCTCTATTCGATTATTTATGATATACCAAAGCAAAAAAAAATCGTCGAACAATGTGTCGATTTTCTTTTTATACTTGAACAAACTTTTTCCCACAAAATATATATTTACTCAATATCACTTAGTACAAATCCTTAAAAAAAAGCGTAAAAAATTATTACTAAATATGTAGAAGTAAATAATAAACCCGCAATGCCCACAATTACGTAATATAGAACAAGGTCAACTTTATTATACTATAATCAAAAGGAAATGCACAAAATATACATTTTATGCAGAACACTGACTCAATACTTCATTCAATTTCATAATCAACCATTAAAATAAATATTGAACAGAAACAATATATCTATTATCCATGCATATAAATTATGTATATACGATTTTGTGCTATGCACGTATTTAAAAGCTTCGGTAACTCATGTGAACTGAGCCTGTGCATGATACATAAAAAAAAAAAATCATATTACACAATACAGTGGAAATATTTTATTAAAATTTACGTAAAAATTTATATTCAATACACAATGTCGCATTTTTTTTTTTTTTTATGAAAATATTCATGGTTTGCGAAAATAAATCAGAACATTTATGCGAAACAGAAGGAAAAAAAATCTTTCTCTTTTTGTTGCCTCACCCTATTTTTATTTTCCACTTCCTCGTAAGTATGTATGTATTTCTATTTATTTTATTTTTGTGGTACGAATCGAAACGTAACTTAAATACGTACCCGTGTACCCGCGCCCCATGCAGACAGAGCACAGTATATATATAAGTACCAATCTGACTATAATAATAATAATAATAATATATCATTATGTAATATTGCAGAATGTACATCCGGCCCATTTTCTATTTATATATAAGAGATTTTTTTTTTACCAGTACCAGCAAGATACCAGCCATATAAAGGCAAAAGCATATTATACCTAAATGATATATTTAACGTTAATGTTTTATTTGACTATATTATTGTCATGAATTCCATATTACATATTATTATTATTATTATTATTATTATTTTTATTATTATTACATATTATTATTATTATTATCATTTGAAATGAATGTATAGTGTGTTCTCATGTATTATTTGCTGGCGATGATATTTTCAGGCAAAGTGCCAAATTGTTCTGTCACATAAACACCACATACCTTATTCTTTAGATTCTTCTATTCAGTCATATAATATGTACGTAATTACATTCTATATATATAATATATAAAAAAAAAAATGTATAAAATGTTTAATACACGATTGCTTACAAACCCCATTGCCAAACTAACAACAATGACAAAAGAAAAAAAAAACATGTCCTGCCAATATATTCGAAACCACTAAATAAAGGCCACAATTGAAAGCAAATAAAAAAAAAAGAAGAAAAAAAAAACCAAAATAAATAAAAGAAAATATATTTTCGTCATCATAGCTGGAGTGTTTTTTGAAATTGTGTTTTATCCAATTTATTTATGCTACATAATATACATGATTTTAATATACTAAATGAAATAAAAATTCTCTGTTTATGGAACAATAAATCTTATATGCAACACACATTACCTACTTAACTTATAAAAGCTCTTTAACTTCAAATAGTTATTCGCGCGCAGAGATGGTGTGGTGACAAAGATAAAAAGTATGTTACACATATATTGTATATATATTTTATAATGAAAATAGAAATATGATTAACATTATATCTTTACCTGCAGCTCTCTAAATATACTTTTATAATACATATATGAATTCAAGCTTGAGGTCGTGCTATTATAAGCTATCAAAAATCGTATGGGCTATAAGCTTTCACTTATGTTATAAAAAAGAAAAAAAGAAAAAAAGAAAAAACGATATGGAATTTACATTCTCAATGGTTTTTTTATTATTATTATCATTATTATTAAACATAAATATATTTATGGTGAATAAATATATATTCGTGGTCTTCGATGTTACATAAAATAAAAGAGAAAAAAAGATGTTTCTTTTTTTTTGTTGAAAACACATATGTGTATATAGAATTTATTTGATATTTTCGTCTCCAAGCGACTATAAAGTATATATAATTTATTAAAGCTTAAAGCTTTTTATGTAACAAAAAGAAGGCAAAAAGAAAATGAAAAAAGATGAAAAAATAGAAAAAGGTAAAATTGACCAATAAATCGCACCCTAAATATGATACGCAGGTATTTGAGGGAACGGAAATGGTCTATTTTCTTACAAATTATATTTATATAATATATGCCAAAGCCTATATAGCGATGTGCATTGAGAAAGGATATAGACAATTTCAGATGACTACTTTTCTACCTGTTATCATATACATAGAAATCTTACACCATATGAATACCATTGAGTTGTGATACTTAAATATAGATTAAGTTAGTTCTTTCTTACATTTTGTTTTGAAAATGTTAAATATATTTTGAATATAATATTATCAACTTGGGATTTTTACAAGAATCATACAAATATATGATACTCATACTCAAGTACATTTAAGATGCTGTTACCTTTTTTTCATATCATTCATCTTTACATTTCTTTTCTTCGCACTATATTCTTTAAATCAGGGATAGTAATTATTCTCTTGTTTTGTATGGCATTCAAAACCGTTTTCTTTGTTTACGATTTTTGCTTTATTTTTTGTTTTTAAATCGTAACACGTTTTGAATCTACTAAATCTCTTCAATATCTACATTCACATTATCTCGACATATCGCAATTCTATTTGAACAATGAAAAAGAAAAAAAAAATCATTCTATCCAAAACTCTCAACTCCACTCGTGTGTGAAATATTTAGTATTTGTGGAAAAATCACATTTCCTAGCTATCGAATTGGGCACACTGATAAACCCGACCAATCGAAAAGTGTGCTTTCGCGTACCATATTACAATTACAACAGTACGTGACAACTGTACAATAAATAACCTTTTTTGGTTCAATGTGCTATTATGGATGATGATGATGATTACTCAATTAAGTTATATATTTTCGTAGTGCGTAATTTGAGTGAGATGCCTCTGTGCGAGCATATTCATAAAAACACTTATTGTACAAATAAATTAATTATATTTATACGAATAACGAGAAACGAGAGAAAAAAAAACTTATATCCAAACTTTTAAATTCAATTATTTCAAAAGCGACACCAATATTTCAGTAATTTTGACAAGTAAGCGATATTTCCGTCCATAACAATATATGTGGTACGAACATAATTTCTTTTTAGAAATCCTATATTGCTTATTTTCACCAGAAAAATGTGTAATGGATAGGTGTACTGTTTGTTGCGTAGGCATTAAATCGATTTAGGGTTGATTTGACAGTATTTCTCTCAGAGACGAATTAGCAAAACTTACAGCCTCTCGACAAAAGTTTATTTTCAAGAAGAAAAAAAAACAATAGTGTCAATATTTAAGAAAGCAATCTCCTGTCTCTATTACCCGAGTTAATTTACTATGGTAATGAAAGATAATAGAGAAAATGAAACGTATTCAAATAATAAAATAAAAAATTAAAACTGTATGTGTAAATTAAATTCACAACGAATGCAAAACTAAACAATTACATAAAACTCAATGTCCCTATTACAGCACTGTTTTTCTTTTCTCTAATGATGATTCATTTATATTATTTAATCAAATTCATAAGAAATGTAATTACAGCCAGCCGAAACTATTATATTAAATATAATTTATTTTTTCATTTTTTTTCCATTTATATTGTGGTAGCTTAACATCTTCTAAATGTATCGATTTTATTTGAAATGACTATATTTGCTAAATATCAATTAGGAACTATTGAAAAGTTCTTAACTTCAAGTTCATTATTTATATAAGATTCATTTAGCTTATTTGTATATGTTTGTAGCTTTAGAAGCTACCCTTATTAAATAAACATATATAAATTAATATGTAATGAAGAAATAATATTTCAAATACGGTAGATTTAATCTTTTGCTTTGTAGACGCATGTTAACATATAGACATTTTGGATTACTTTTACTTGATTACATTTTTATTAAGGTAATAACCTTTTGACGTTTTCCTTAACATAAATTGATTAGTTATTTTTTGAGAAATCATAGATTATCCGTCAGCTTATCGTTTAAAAGACGCAGATTGCGATAGTAAATATTTCTTAGATGCTGTACAATTTATATTAATAGCGAAGAAAGGCATAATATAAGTGATGTTATGTGTTAAATTATCGGAAACATTTCACTGCATTCCTTTCACAATTTACGGCTGGAGATGTAATTTATAAAACTATTTTTAAAATACATCCTCATACTAAAATGAATGAGTAGGAAAATTAAGCCACAAATAAAAATAAATCTATTGAAATTTATTTATGATGAATGTGCTTCATTTACACTCTATAACGTCTAATACATTATTTATTATATGGATGGATGCTTTTAACCATTGTATGTTTTAACGCCTTTTATCCTTAAAGATTAGTAGCTATATAAATAACATTGAATATCCGGTCAAAAAATGTTTTGTTAAACCTAAAAAGAAGAATTTCATAGCATAAGCATTAGGATGGTCCAAGAAAATTAAAAAGTTGAATAACCAATAACACCAACTAATTTTGAAGATTTTTAGAAGCTGAGTTTATTTCACTATTACATTCAATTTCAATTCATTTATTCATTTAAGTATTTTGTTTAACATAATACATTTTGTGAGATACAATTTTTCAGCAACTGACATTATTATTAGAAACATACAGATAAACCTGTGTAAATGGGGCAAGATTTTAAAAGTTGTAGGAAATAGTCTGAAACGTATAGCGCACATGAA
>JAABKK020019361.1:0-19093 GCA_011634745.2 Catotricha subobsoleta | reverse complement strand
AAAGTTACCAAACAGTGGATAGATAGTTAAAACACCATGAATTTTCTATCCAGCCTTGTTTAAAGTTACCACCCTTATTGTTGTTGTGTATTGTCTTGTGTATCACTGTAGCTGCTGATTTTCTTTTATTGCATTTTTATATTCTTTACTAAAAAGAAGAAAAAAGAAATATCTTTTTCGATTACATTAACGGATCAATAATAGTATATAGCCCGATTTTATAGCTTGGGTTCTAGTGCGCCTACAGTTTCATATGTTTCTGTATACATTATCTTCATCAATCCACAATATGAAAGAGTGTAATACAGAAATTTGAATCATATGTCGCTACCGATTTACTGATTGGTACATAAAAATAAAAACGCTTTGTTTTTTTTTGTGACTTTTCTATCTCCAACTAAATTCGATTAAAATGAAAAATAAAGACAATATTTGTATTAAATGCTGCTCAATACACAATTTACCCCATTATAGAGGTAGATTAAAAAATTACATTACCTACTATGGAGCGAAGTAATAGAATGAAGCTAACCAAAATTTAAAAAAAAAAAAAACAGAAAAAAATATATGAAAAGTTTCGACGAATAAAATATGTTCTGAGATAGAAATCCAGCAAATGGAAATCAATTCAATTACTTTATTTATGTACAACTATGTACACAATTGCAGAGCTATTATTGGTATGAATCGAATACTAAAAAAAGAACATGTTAAAGTGTTTTATCATTCAAACATACGTGCTGACTGGTGTGTACTTTCTATCATCATCTAGCTATATGTATACGTGTAATAATAGAAAAAGTAAAATACAAAGTTTACAAGTACACCAATTTTATAAATGTAGCACCGTAGACGTTATATTGTTCATGCTACTTTACTAAGTAATTCGATTTATGTATTATTATATATTATACTTATAAGAATTTTGCTATAAATGTATATTTAAATGTACCTTCTGTATCTAAATCGTACTTCTTATATCATTTGTATTGCAGTTAGAGGTATCTGGTATATGACATATATACTTAACCAAGTACTATAGGGTGATCTATCTAGTTTTTTAAAAAAGTTTCTCGCATCTTAAGGTACTTACATCTTCTTTACCTAATTTCAAATATAAAAAAATTATCTTAGGTCGGAATTCATGCGTTACCTTTGAAAATAATAATAAAATAAAAACATATTTTTAATGTGGTCGATTTTCAAGCTAATTTTATGGGTGATTTATTCTTTACGGTACATTTTCTTATATCGATCACCTCAGAAATATTCTAATTTTAATTTCCTATAGGCAAGGTCTGAAACTAGTTTTTTTTTTTTGAACACCCTAATGTTACATTGTACATTTTATATTGCATGTATGTACATACCTATGGAGGTATTATAAAAACCTTTCTTCCCTAGTGGCTTTTTGTTTTATGATCGTTTGTAAAATATTGCTTCTTAATCGCTTTGATCTTTTCTCATTCTTTATATTACACACAAGTATTGAAGTATATATTCCAGATATTATACAATTATTTAGGTGGAATATAAAAGGGACAATAAACTGAAAATGCTTTAACTTATTTTCTTTTAATATAGAAAAGTCTTATAGATGTTTTTCATCTTGAAAATGTTATGGTGGTATCCCCAATACCTATATCACAGTTCAGTATATTACACATATTGTACGTTAACACTTTGTGTGAATACCGCACAGCCACTATAAAACATTATTATTATTATTATTATGAAAGTTCATTGGGTTTGAGTGTTCAGAGTTTTTACTTTTTTTTTTCTTGCGTTCAAAAGAATTTGAAGAGTAAGCTCCCGCAACCTCCAACATTTTCCACAAAACATAATAATTGAACTAATTTTCTTAACGATATTGTATTTGTGTGTGTGAATGCGAATTATTATATTTATTTATATGGGTCTGTGTGTGTGTGTATTTGTTAGAAAGTTTGAATTGTTTGTTTGAACAGTGAACCTATAATCCCTCTATATATAACTACTTGAGCACGAGTAAGTATAGTATTATAATAGGTTCGATATAGAAAATAGAATCATTGTAATAGCACTGGATTGACTCAATGACCTACGTAATAATGGAAAAATAAACGAAGCACTTACATCATAATATACTAAAAAATAATAGAAATACATTGTATGCCATATAAATTGTGAAATTGTCGAGTAAAACTTAGTACTTTTTTTAATTACTTTTCAAGAAACCGATCTATTGGTGAGGTAAATAACCAAACTTTTATCATATTAGAAAAATACTTGAAGTTATTAATTGAAGTTAGTGATGTGTTAGAATTCGAAGTTTGATATTGGATTTCTCTCAATAGCACACGAACACTCAATTGGTGCTTATAAGTGAAAACTTTATAACTAAATATTATTGATAGTTGACACCAAATACTCAATTTATATAGTATTAATAATTAATTACTCACCTGTACAAAGTGTACATATTATATTAATATTAAATTAATGTTTACTAGAAATTTAAATGAAAAATGTATCCTACTACATTTATAACATTTGTTATATTTGTTGCACTTCATAGTTAATATTTAATTAGTGGGGTATCTGTTATCATTTTACACGATTATAATATCACAAATACATTCACATTAGAGAAATATTATTACAGAAAATGATTCTCAACAAATCATACGTAAGAGTGTTCTTTTATTAAAATTCAACTATTAGGCAGACAATCTCAGCGATAGATGCGCATCTGTGATTACAGCTATTTTGCAATCCATGTTGTTAAAAGTGAAGTTTATTACAGGTGTTTATTATTATTTAAAAAAATAAAAATGCAGTACAATCCATAAAAACAAAAATTAAAAAAGGACAGACTATTACACGTTATCCTTAATAATATGAGTTTTTAGTTTCCGATTTTTTAAATTAAAAATGCCGTTTTTATTATTTTTTTTTGTTAGATTTTTTAGCATTTATTTAAAAAAAAAACTGCCATTCACGGACGTCCGGGGACACTGATACATTTTTTGGTCTCGAACACGGACACGGACATAGATTTTTTGTCCGTGCAGACCTCTAGTATATATGGTATATACATACAACAAATATGCGTAAACTTTATCGTCTCTAATGGTAGTTCTCTACGTCTTCTCTTTCTTTTTTTTGTCATTTCCTTTCTTAATAATCAATAATCAATGATGTGGAAAAGTAATGTACGTAGACAATGTAGCGATGACAGATACTTGTATATTATTAAATCAATATTGCATTATGTGACAGCCACTCTTAATAATATATTTTTAAAAGCTTATTCTGAAGGTATGGGCTAATGCCAAAGTATGTTGAACTTTCAATACAGACAATGATTTTTTTTTATTTTCGATAGAATAAAAAGAAATTGTTTATTATTTTTCTATTTTTCTTTTGAGTTTCTAATATTTTATTTAGACAAAAATTATTGATTCGTGTTCGAAGATAATTACTTTATTTTGTCATTTAATTTTTTTTTTTTTAGAATTAAACAACTTGATACACACGCATCTATAATAACTACTAGTTTAATTGGAATGTGCATTTTATTAGCATGATACTAAACTCTTAAGAAACTGCTGATTAATTATTGCAGTTAAGAAAACAAGCATTCGACTTCATTTTTGTAAGAAAAAAAATAGACTACACCGCCGAAAAAAAAGAAGAAAAAAAGGACAGTATTTGGTTTAAATATTTGAACTGCGTTTCAACGTAGACTGATTTGTACAACATTGAAGCACCCATAAAAGTTAAAAGTGAATGAACAGAAAATTTTACACAACACAATAATGTTTTCAATACGAATAAAAGTTCAATTCGCTGTTGGCCAATCTGTTTTCTTTTTTTGCTTTAATTTTTTGTTTTGTTTTTTAAGTTAGGCATATTGAAAATTTTAGATTGCTTTCCACTCGACTCGATACGCTTGGAGCCATGTAATCCATGTAATAATGTTCAAACATGATAATCTCATTGCACTCTTAATTTATAATATCTACGAACAACAGAATCTTTTCTATACCTGCCTAATATAATTAAAAAAAAAAAAAAATAGAAAAAACAGCAACAATAAAGACCGAAAATAAAAACATAGCAAAATAAAGTTCAGTAAATACTTATTCACCGTGTAGTGTGTGCAAAACCAAAAATTAAAAAAGCATTAGTACGTCGCTACACCAATAATAAATATTACATTATAAAGTATTAATAAAGTATGTTAACTGCGGTTATTGCTCTACTATTATAAAATATTATTATTAACCCAAAAAAAAAAATTGAAAGTCATATGCCCGTCGATTATTTGTGTGTGGTTGTTTTGTTGTGCGGTTTGTTGGATTATATGTTAATGTTAGAAAAAATAACTACATACACATTTAATTATTTTATTTGCGCACAGCAACAAACATCTATTTCGATTAAATACAAAATAGAAATACAAAAGAGAATTAAATAAAAGAAGAAAAAAAAATTGTAATGTAATCGTCGTATACAAATTCTAAATTGTATAAATTATAAATAACCAATTAAACTTTAAATTGTACATACAATCGAATTCAGAGACGAATTTATGAATAACTAATATCACAATATTTAAGTAGTTAAGTTAATATTTTAAAAAAAATTGATGTCACTTGGACACTTTTACATGAAGGTCAACGATGATTATAAATTTATTTCATTTGAATTTAATTATTAAAAAATTAGCTTTAAAGCATAACTGGTATCCATATATTGAACAGTATTATTTATTTAATGTTTAGCTTTTTAATTCTATTACATATCAAGTTTTCTTTATTTCTAATTAATTTGTTACCATTTTCAGATGATCAGTGCTATTTTGTATCGAAAGTGCAATAAAATATAATATTTTAGAATTGCTTCGAAAATTGTAAGCTAGGTTTTCCTGTTAATTAGTTTTCTATTAACTCATTTAAATGCGTAGCAAAATAATTTATTTTTCGTATGTTTTCAAGCCAAATGTGTCATCGTACTCTTCAAAAAGTAAGCCACGCATCTTTATATTAGATGACGGTTCGCTTAATAAAATAAAAACATTTTTTTTTTAAACTTTTGAATAACTTTCTGGCGGATAGTGATTCTCGTAATAAGAAGAATATATAAGAATACAATTGAAGAATATGTAAGAAGTAAAAGTAAGCAAATAAATCTTTAATAAAAGCAAATATACTCATCTGCCTTTCTTAACCCTAATCCGCTCCTAAAAAAAAGTAACACATAAGGTCCGAGTGGGTCCACTTTCGTTTTTCTCCCAAATGCAGCCTCGCACAGAAAAATCATCCATTATCAACCCCCTCTTTTTTTTTGGAGAGCTACATTATTATTTGATTTCTGAATGAACTTTTGAAATTTTATTGGAAAAAAAAAAATATATTAAAATTTGTCAGCAAAATAATTTGAGCTATTAGAAAATATTATAAATATATGAAGTTATAACAGAAAAGGAAACCGGGTTATAAGTATCAAATCAAACAAAGATAATTAATTTAAAAATCGAATTCTAATTTTTAGTTTCAATTAATAAAAATCTACATATAATCAGTCTAAGCGAACGAAATTGTTATATTTATTATGAAGTTCAATAACTGGTTAACTGGTATAATGCTTTAATACTACCAAGGTTAAACCCACTTCATTTATTACATTTAATTTGTATAAATGACATTTTAAAAAAAAGCCATTTGAAACTTCTGACTTATTTTTTATTATTTCATATCAAATCTGCAAATAGTCTTGTTTCTTCACTGAGAGGATGAATTCAATCGATTGATTGTTTTTTTATTAGGCATGTAAACAAAAACAAACATTTGATATTTAATCAATAATGTATATTTTCATTAGTTATTTTTTAGTAGTTATAATTATAATATTTGAGTAAGTAATAATATGAACAAACGAATATGTAGATTCTATTATCATCAAACGTATTAATAGCTCCGACTTGATTAAGATAGTAGAAAAAAGTATCTCAGACTTTTTGTTAATGTAAAATTTATCTTTTTATCTTATCTGAAATACTTTTAAGATATATTTTGAGATACTTTTTAGAAAATTTATTGATGCTATATCTCAGATCGGTAAAATCTGGGACTTCATTCACAGTACCAGACGTTTCATATTGGGTATAAACCGGGGGTAATAACAACCGGTACTCCTCAAACACATATCGGGGATGCGTAATGAGCCCCCTTGATGGCAAGATTTTATCCACCCCTTTTAATCCGATCCATCCAAAAATATCTCAGATACTTTTATCTCAAATATTTTTAATTCTTATCATGCTAACAATAAGTTATTTAAATTGTATCGACAATATTTAAGGTTATACGTGAACCAATATTTGTGAAGCATTAAATTATTTATTAACAAAAAATTATTAACTATAAAAAACATAATAATAAAATTTTAATTTTTTTAATCGTTAGAAAAACAATTATGAATCAAATTTAGATTTCATTGTAAATGAATGATGATAAAAATTATGAAATGAAAACAAATGAAGATAAATTTAAATACAAATACAAAATGATATACTTTAATTATATAATGAAGATAATCTTAACAATTGCACCAGAAATACCGTAAATTTTTTTTTTAAAAAGATATAAATATAAAAACATAATTCAATCAATTTATGACAGCCGGCTCTACAATTTTATTATCATACGTTTTCCCACAAAACTACATGACAAAAAAAAGAATATTCAACCATAAATTTCCATGAATTCCATTTTTCGGTTCATAAAAACCACCGGTGCATATTTTTTTTTTATTTGGTAAACGACACGATGTCCGTGTTAAACCGTTTACTATTAAAATCCATACAAAAGTAAAATATCTTCGGAGGCAGTAACCAACACCAACAACAACAAACCAGTACAGTTTTTCATTATTTGCCTTTGCATCAGCTGTTCATCAAATTTTTATATATTAATGGATACCTTTTATGGTAGGTATAAATGCGTGTGTAGTAAGTGCTGATATGTAAGTATTTATTCTATATTCTATCGTTATTTATTAAAATATGTATATTTTGTATATAATGTTTTTGTTACGCATAGGCGAAAAAATAACACACATATTTTTTTGACTTTTCCTTTCTTTTTTGCTTTTTGGATTCCCAGCAGTCATAAAGATAGGTGGAGAAGGTATCTGCTATACTACATAATCATACATATACATTGGGGTGACTGGATTTTAATTGGGCCAAGTGAATTTTCATTCATGAAGCATTTCCTTCAAGTATTTAGTAAAAGCATTTACTATGGAGTAGAAAGAAAAGGCATTGGGCCAAGTGAATAAAATGTAGTAGAAGCTTTTACTTGTAGTTTTTCGAGCATTTGCTATAGAGTTTGAGTGAATAAAAGTATCAAGTAATTACTAATTAGTAAATACTATCTAGTAAGCCTAGCATTTACTTGATCGAAGTAAAAGGTATGAATTTACTTGAAACTTTCTAGTAGTTGCTATAGAGCAACTTTGAAAAAATGTAGTAAATGCTTTTATTGTTAAATAAGTTACCAAGTTGGATTGGTAGACCACTTCAATTTTGCCTCTTTTGGTTGGTCAATGGTCAATATCCAACCACTAAATTTTGAGAAAATTTGAAAAAAAAATGAAAAAAAAAAATGACAAAATTGAATACTTCAATTTTTTTCAAGGTTTTACTAAAAAATTAAGTAAATACTCAAAAAATGTAGTAAATACTCGGCAAATATAGCAATTTTCTAGAAATTACTAATAAGTAAAAGCAAAAGGTTATTCACTTAAATTGAAGTAAATGCTTTTACTTTTACTACATGCTTCAAGCAAATGCTTCATTGTTATTCACTTGGCCCATTTATTTCAATTTGACTGAATAACCTTTTGCTTTTACTTGTTAGTAGTTGCTAGAAAATGTAATCATTTGGCTGATAGTAACCCTGCTAAAAATCTACACTATAACACTATAAATAGTGTAAAATGATGTTAATTTGGTTAAAAAAAAACATCAGATTTAACTATAATTTAAACATTGTAATGTTTTTAATGTTTTTCTCAGAGTTTAATAACACTATAACACATTATGTACTACATTTTTTCAAACTTGCTCTATAGCAACTTCAAAAAAATGAAGTAAATTCTAAAAACTATTAGAAATTGTTACAATTTATGCACACCTTTTACTTAAATTAAATATCAAGTAAATGCTACACACTTTATTCACACCTTTTATTTACTTCGATCAAGTAAATGATAAAGTTGCGCTAGTTAGTATTTACTAACTAGTAGACTAGTAGTTAATTATACTTGATACTTTTATTCACTTAAACTCTTTTAAATATTCGAAAAACTACAAGTAAAACTTATTGCTACACTTTATTCACTTGGCGAGTTTTGTTTAACAGTAAAATTATTTTTTCAGTTTTTTCATTAAAATGTTTTAAATTAAAATCGTTTTGAGAATTACCATGTTTGGTTAACAATAAACATCCATTTGTAACATTGTTCCGTTAAGCAAAGACTTTAAGGCAATGTCATTCCAAACCTTTATTTTCTTCATGAAAAATTCGGTCACCCTAAAATACATAATATAATGTTTTATAGAATACTATAAAAAAAAACCTATAAAGGAAACACCATACATGTGAAAAAGATATCTTCATAATTCATATTACATATAAATATTGTAATGCCTACAATTATTTTATGCTAATTTTTTTTTTCGGTTTTCTTTTTAACATATTTTTATATATTAAATGCAGATGTTTCATTATTTTGGTTTTATATACAAAAAAAAAAAAATTAAGTAAGTATAGTATGTTGATCGTTTAGTATTATTATCCAAAAGTTCATTGAATCTTAAATACACTAAATTTTTAATAAAAAAATGTTCTTACTTCGTTTTGTTTATAAATGTAAGTAAGTATATATATTTTCCAACTATGTCACTTTTAATCATAATTGTTTTTTCATTAATTAAAAACACAAAGCAAATTAAGGTCAAAAACGTTAAAAGCCTATTCAATTACGACACAAACGAATAGCAAAGAAAAAAGAAAAGTAAATTTTATTGTACGCGACACGCGTGTATAGAATTTAAATTAATTGTTATCTCATTTTGTTATATTAAAGCACTATAAGCACTTGAATAGGCGAGTTCATTGCATTGGATTGCTATTAAATTAATTTCTTATGTTGACAACAAATTCAAACAAACAGATCACAGTGGGGAAGAATATGAAGATGCCAGTGAAATGAAATTATTATGATGAGGTTAAAGTTTGATGGAAAAGCATTCAAAAGAATAAAAGAAAGCAATAAATTTGATTAAAGTCATCAAAAGAGAAGAGCAGATGAAGCCATTGAAATTTAAACATTTAATTTTTTTTTTTTTTCGTTTCGTGTAAAATTCAAATGATATTGCAATGCATATTATATATATTAAAGAAATTATTGTTATGTATACAAGGGTGGTTTTTTTCCTCATATCTTCTGACTTGATTTTCTATTAGTCAAAAAAATAAAAACAATACTTGATTTTTTTCAAAATTTTTCAAATTTTTTCAAAAATGAAGTAAAAAATAAAGTGAAAAATCATGGAGGCGAATCTATTTAAAATATTGCTTCACCCTATAAGTTACTTATACACAATATGGTTGTATTTGTATATAATGTTTTATTAAAGAGTACATAATAAAGAATATGAGTCTTCTCAATATTCTACGATTGTATATATACCTACGTAGAAAAATTGTGATCTATACTCCAATTTATCTATATCAATAATTCAATTAAATACAAATAACTAGAATGAAAGTACTTTCCTCCATTTTTTAACCACTCTCTTCACACAACTTTTTCTTTTTTAAACAAAATTATAAATATATGATACAAAATATCCATTATCATTAAATTGTAAAATATGATGGCGGGTGTGCGACTGTGAATGTAAAATTTTGGTTCAATTTAAAAATTAAG
The DNA here is from genome assembly GCA_011634745.2 of Catotricha subobsoleta. Taxonomy (NCBI): domain Eukaryota; kingdom Metazoa; phylum Arthropoda; class Insecta; order Diptera; family Cecidomyiidae; genus Catotricha; species Catotricha subobsoleta. Next base: position 9,106 of record JAABKK020019361.1, on the reverse strand, counting down.
AGTGGTTTCTGCTCATTTTTTTCTCTTGTTGTTTATTGTATTCTATCTTTTTTATATGTATTGTCCTTTTATTTTCCTTATTTTTTTTTCTTCTCTCTAATTAGTAATTAGTGAAGTAAAGACGTCATTATGGTGAATGAAAATATCAAAAAATCATTTCATCATGGTGTTAATATAAATTCCATAACTGAAAAAGAAAACTTTGTTAATTATTAAATTTAGTTACTTACATATTTGTTTGTTTGGGGTTTTACTTAGTTAATTATAAAAAGTTTAATTTTTTTTTCTTATAGTCTAAGAGACACCTAAAATTTTATACATGTCTTTAGAATTATATTGCGTTCATTCGATAGGTATATGTTCTTTTTTTTTCTACACAAATTATTTATTTTCTTTGGGTTCATAAAATCAATGGTTCTCTTGCTGTATAAATTATTATGTTGACACAAAAAGCTCTAAGAATTGGTCTCTGCATTTTCCATATTTTACATAACAGTCTTTTTAACTAAATGCCTGTATATCCCACGTGACCTTTTCAAATGTTAGTGTTAATTCTTTGCTATGAACCACAAAAACAACCATTTAGTACATTTTGGTAATTTATAAAATTTAGGTCAAAGTTTTATTTAACATTTTACTTGAGAAGTCCTAATAATGCCACAGTTTTGGATATGTATATATATATATTTAATATATTTGATAAGTAAGGTGCGGTATGGTATCTTTTACTCGAGTACAACACCAAATTACGTGTGTATTTTTTTTTCCCTTTTCGGTCTTTCTTCCTCTTTATATCGAGAAAATAAAAAAAGCTTGTAATTTTGTGTCCTGACAATATACATAGGTACCAATATATTATAATATAAAGAAAGGTTATTGAATATCCTTCCTGCTTTCTACTTATTAGAAGAACTTTTGTATAATTTCTATGTTGTAGCGTTTGTTGGCATATATTCTTACTTATTTTAATATAATATAAAGTGTTTGTTGTAGGAATGAATGAATATAACGAATACGTATATATACAAAAGACGTTTGATTACATGGCATTCGCATACATCGCCTAATACCAAAAATGGACAATATTGTGAAACGTTAAAAATGTATAGTAATGTAACTGTGGAGAGCTACACGTTAGGTGTTTTATATACACAAAATTGAATGGTCGATACGATGTTCTATGGTACTGGGAATAGAAAGAAAAGCGATGCCAAGTAAATAATTTATTATTTTTCCTTTTTTTCTTCGATGTCGTTGTCGTTGGTCATTGACGATTCTTTGGTTTGATGAATAAAAGTAATATCTGAAGGGTTTTTCTCTTGGCTCTTTTAAGGAATGTTCAAATATCCACCAACAATATACCAGCTAACTATTAACAGAATACGTATCTTATTGTTGTTATATATTACGTATTTCTTTCCACAGTAAAAGTTTATTGCCTTATTTGTTAGTTCTATAATAGAGATGGAATCAAGCTCTAACGTTATATAATACTTTTGAAAAAGAATATAAAGAAACTTCTCGTTTTGTTGAATTGTTGAAAATTGGTCAATATGTGTGGAGTACATTGTGTACAAATACATTCAACATTTATTATATTATTCGTTTAGTATAGAAATCGAAGACCCATAATGCGTTTGTAACAAATATAATTAAATATGTGAACAAATGAATTGAATAACCCTCTATGTCAATAAAATATTTTATTGTACATGAAGCCCATATACTTCTTACTAGCAGTTTTTGAAGTCATTCACGAGGGTGAACACACATATTTGAAGGTAGTTTATACTTAAATATGTCTTCCAGTAAATGGTGATGATTAACTAGGTTTTGTAAGATATTAGGAATTTGAAATTAACTAAAACTACTACTTATCAAGTAAAGCTTAAGATATTATTTAAAAATAAAATGTTTTCAATAATTATATGGTCCTGGAGTTTTGATATGAAGTGGATTCTATCTAAATTCTATATCTACAATTCATCAGATTGATTAGACAGACCATTATTCCTTAAATTAATAATTGCTTTTAATCGCCTGTAGTTCGTATGTTTCATTGTGTTATGTATTATATTTGGTTTCGACAGTATTTTTGAACATTATCCCTTTTTTCATAAGTCTATTTTTTGGTCATATTTTTTTTTATTCATAAATTTAGTTTGAAACTTTTTCTATGCATTCATAATTTTTTACTGATATTTTAATTTTTTTTAACATAATTTGTAATCACACCGTGAAATGTGCATATTAATACATTTCACGCAAATAAACAAAATAAAAACCATCTTTTTAATAATAAAAAAAAAGAATGCAATTAATAATATATGTCAAATAATTGCGAAATAATTATACGTTATTTCAATAAAAATTCATTTTTAATTTCAACATTCTATTCTCATTTAGAAAGTAGAACCAAATATATACAACACAATAATAGAATACTTACGACTAAAGCTCTTCGACATTTACAATTCATTTAAATGATTTACAAGCCATTGATTTCATTTGGATGAGTAATCAAACGTATATTTTATAATATAATATAGCTTTTGTATTGAGCAATTAATTTTATTGGGCTATCATTCATTTACACGATTTAGTAGGGGTTCAATTGCTTACTGCATAAACGTTTCATTGTTAAAAAATTTAGTTAAGAATCATAAAATTATAAAAAGTCTTGCATCCAAATAAAAATTAAAAATATGTCATGATGGTTATTAAAAGTTTTACTTTCTGTATAATTATTTTGTCTATATTTTGTACAATTTTAATTTGTATGTGTGCTTCAAGCTGTATTGACTTAGAAGAAACATCCAACAAAAAAAAAAAATATTGAAAATTATTGCTTAAGTGTTCATGCTTAATGCTGACTTCTTGCTATTTAAAGTAATTAACTTGTGAGAAATTATAAATTAAAATTTTCATTTAAATAGCATTCATATTAATATTGCATAAGTTTGTTCTACTCTATCAAGTGTCAAAACTGTTATATAGACGTCTGTCTTCTAGGTAAGCACATAAAATTCATATATAGTAATGTAGTTCAATCTAATTATCATTTTTTTTCCCTTTTTCTCTTCCTACCTTAAATATTAATTAAAAAATTCTGAAAATTCGTCGCGTAGCATCTTCCAGAGTTTAACGAATATAAAATAGATATTTTTAGAAAGTTACATGGAAAAATCATATTGAAAATAAATGTAGCATTTACATATAAGTAATAATTGAGGATTCAATAAAATTATGAAAATTTTCAATTTTCTTGCACTTTATTTAAAGTACATTACATACTTACATACATTACTTAAATAAGTAAAGTTATTTAAATGGATATGGACTCATTTATTTTAAGAAAAAGTTTGTGCTTAATATTACATTAATTCACTTGATTTTGAAAATAAAATTACATAATGAAGACGTTGAAGATTTGTAATGTAAAACTATATGAATATTAAACTTATAAATCAATATTCATTAAAGTTTTATCACGCTTTTTTCTCCCATAAATTAACCAAGCATTTATTATTACAAAAATCCCAATTAAAAGATTTATATGAGAACCACTTCATTTGGTTTTGGAACTGATCCTATATTTCCAATCTAGCTATGTCATAAATATTATTCGTTTGTATATCGTAAAATTTGAATCAGTTAAAACATTCCAAATATTTGAATGGTTTTCGAAATAGTAAAAAAAAAGCGATTACTTTGTATCACGAATAGAATGAGAATATGAGCAGTGTATACACCGGAAAAAAGAAGAAAAAAAAACATTGCAACAAACTCATATTTATTACAATTTAAATAGTGTATTATTATTCGAAAATTACACGAAACGTATGTAAGATACGTATCCCACCCATCTACTAAGGTAGCAACAGTAAGCATACAACAACAACAATATACTGAACTATATATTTTAACTGATTTTCTTGATTCGATCCTAAAAATGGTCTTAAATTACAATTACATACATTTAAGTTTAAGAAATAACAACACAATAAATTAACCAGTGTGATAAATTCTTGGAAACAAGAAATTTTCCGCAATTGTGCACTTTGTTTTCTTTTCCATACTTCTCAGTGTCTAGTATAATAATATAACATTAAATGGTATATAAATGTCTGTAGCTACACAGCATTTATATAAATGTAAAAATACGAATACGATGAATACGAGAACATACTTACCTCTGTATATTATTAAATAAATAACATGGGAAAAATTTGCTCTTGCTTCTTTTTTTAATATATGTATGTATATTTTTTTTTCTTTTAAATTTCATATTTTTTCTATTAAAATTCTAAGTAGATGCCATGTAAATGGTATCGCATTTTGTTTTGGTTATAATAACATTATATGGTGGCGTTGACAATGAAACTAATAAGATCTACAATTTTTTTTAGATTGAATAAATCTTAGAAGATTTAAAAACTTTGCAGTATTCTTAAATTAAATTACAATGCAGCCACCTGACTCAAAAAAAAATTATAATTGAAAATATCTGAAATGGTGCTTCCAGTGTTTGTAAAATATTTCAATTATCAAAAGAGATAAAATGTAGGAGGCTATATCAGGTAATAGAAACAAGCATAATTAAGTGCTACGCCATATCTGATCTTGCATGCGTGACATCAAATTAAAAATTATACTTTGCTTCTTTTTTTTCTTTCTATAAACAGGTCACGCATAAACGCTTTTATAAAAAGATAAAGAAAAAAGCGTTAAGCCAGAATTTTTGTAACACTCAGTAAAACAATTAATTTTAATACTAATGATTTATTTTAGATTATATCTTAACTTTCTTCCTTACATTGCATTACGTAAAAAATGAAACGTAAACAATCTGCCTAAATCCAGATTGTCTATTGTATCAATATAGCAGGCAAAAGACAACCTCCTATTAATTAAAAAGAAAAAATACACGAATAACATATTAAATACGTGTGGTGTCGAACAATAATCCCATAATAGCAATAAATAGAATTCATGGCCTACCTTTTCAATAAATAACAAGGAAAAAAAATTATGAGAAAAAAACTGACCCAATATGCGAATCACCTGTAGATCATGCACAAATTCTTATTATAAATTTAAAATCCATAAAATGCATTTCTGTGCTTCATATGAAAATAATATTCATTGTTGAAAAGTATTATCAAAAGACGAGAGGGGAATGAAAAAACAGCTGAGCTACTTATTTTATCAAAAGAATATTTTTTAATTTATATTCGGTTAGACTGTTAGAGTTCATATTGTATACCTGTGTAAATATGAATTAAAAATTTAAAAAAAAATTTGAACTAAAAAAAAGAAGCAATCATTATTATTTTACAATTGTTTGTGTAGTTCCCTTTAAAATTTAAACGCATGAGCTATTTTTCCATTGCCTTTATTACAATACAAATATAAGATAAAATACGCCTTATGCTTTCAATAAATAATCACATCTGACTATAAATGTAGGTAAGGTATGTATACCTAGATACATGAATTGAAATGTTGCACCTGAAAGAGAAACTTTTGTTATTAGGTTATTGGGTATGTATAATAAAATGGCAAAGGGCAATACCCATATTACGGTATTAATACACACATTAGGTATATAGAGGATACGTGATAGTGAACAGGTTTTAACTTGATTTTCTACCGAAAAATATTATAATGTATATTCGATGAGGTGAGTAAATAAAAATATATGTACCCTACCCCTACTCCAGGATAAAGGCTTTATATATGGTTATAGATAACTTGGATAAATGCGGATATAATAAGTTATTTAGGTCGAAGACAGGTATAATAAACAATATATTCAATGCCGATATTACTATCCTTTCATACGGTACACGGTACACGATACACGATGATGGTATATATTATATCCTATTACAATATTATTATGTAGGTATTAAATGTAGTCTCATGAAATGTTGCTTTCAGGAGAAAATATCACATAGTAATAGGTAACAAAACCAGTAATAGCAAAATTGTGTCGGATCATAAAATATACCTAGACTTTACCTCCCAGGCAATATATAGGCCATCACATATCTATGAAATAGAAGATGAAAAAAAGTAACGCGGTAGCAATTTAAGGCACAGCAGTAACATATTTCTGTATTATATTATAGATGAAGATTACTTTGTCATTCCTAATAAATTACGGTTCAACAAATTCAAATTTAATCAGTGAATGACAGGGAATTTTTTTCTAAAATGACGCGTATCAGCAATTTAAGATATATATAATTTTACGCATTGGCATAAGCAAAGGATCTAAATAGAAAACATGTTGATCCTTTTATATATATGTGTATTTTTTATATAAGTATATTTATACCTCTATATTTATCAATGCGATGGAAATTAATTGTTGAAAAATTTAGTTAAACTACCTAGTTAAATAATTTTCATAATCATATTATACATTCTTATAAATAATAAAAGAAATAAATTGTTACCATTCACGTATATGTTAAGAATGTGGAAAAACGTTATTTTAAATAACGTCATCTATATGTTAAACTATAGGTGTATTATGACATTAAAAGGAAGAAAAACAATATATTTCTATTTGTTTTAAACACATTTTGACTTGAATAGAGTAGATTACTTGGATTGTGTATATATTGTACACATATCACATTTTCAGGCATGCCACTCAGAAAAAGTAAATGTCTTCAGAAATCAGATATCTCTGTTCTGAAGAAGAATTTTATTTGCCATTAGTGAGAAATAATAATAAAATGACCATTTTTTTTTTGTTCATCATCGTCTAGAAAACACCTCGTCTGGTGGCGTAGATTACATTTTCACATTCAATTGATAGATTCAAGATAGATATCTCTATGTAGGTACTACTTGTAATATATAACATTAATTATATAGAAAACTTATGAAGAAATATAAATGAAAAGAAAATGTTTTCAGTTTTAGAAAATATGAAATAATGAACAAAATATATTTTCCCATTAATGAACTGAGAGATAAGATTATTTATTGTAGTTTTTTCCTTTAGAAATTTAATATTTCATATATTTTTGTACAAGTGAAATTGATATTCTCCATTAGTACCATTCGGTAAGAATTATTAATACCTTTTATTGGTTATTTTAAATATATGTATTATATATAAACTTAAGAGCTTGATGCTATCATGCAAAGGTTTATACCATTCAATTTTAGTTGAGATTTTATTGAAAAAGTAAGGTAAACAGTGCCACAATGGGACACGTGCCACAATGAGACATACCACTTATCTAGAGTATTTTGAATTTTTTTTTTAAATGAGCAAACTATTACACAACCTTTAATCCAGTTGACGTTTTTCTGCCAAACAGCATACAAGTTTTAAAAATGTTTTGTTGTTTTTCTATACCAAAAGTAATTTTTTTGCAAATTCATATTTTGGATTTATTCATAAAAAAAGAAAAGTAATTGATTGACTTAGTTTTCATCTTAATTGTGATGCAATTACGTATGTTTTGACGAAAAAATGTATATAAAAAAGTCGACCTATATCTAGTAACAATAATTTTCTAAAAAAATATACAGTGTGTCACAATGGGACAAACTGTACGAGTGCCACAATGGGACGTACATAAATGTGAAAATAACCCCTTTAATGCATGTTTTGACGTAAAAAATTAAGAAATAATTCTTAGGCCCATTGATTTATAGTTACTAATGTAATTATTGGGTCGTGATTGCGGCTGCAAGAAAATTCTGCGTTAAATCTACGTTAATGATTAACATTTTCAAATATATTTGTCATTTTTTTTAAATAAAAGTTTAGAACTCATTTGGTGCCAATATATTTTATAAGAGGAAATACAATTCCTTCAAAGATATAATTTTTTAAAAAATTTGTGTTTTGTCTGTAGAAAAAATGAAGAAAAAATATGTGTCCCATTGTGGAACACCCCTGTGCCACAATGGGACATTTGTAGTCATGTTACTTTCAATTCTCTCGAGCAAAACATAGTTAATTTTTTCGAATTTTTTAAAGTTCCGTTTATAAAGGTAGCTTCTACGAAAACAACGACCACAAAAGTCTTTGGATCAGAGTAATATTTTTCGAGTTATGATGTCCGAAACCAAGTCCGTCCCATTGTGGCACTGCTTACCTTACTTATATTTTATATTAATATAATTAAATAAATATAAAATGATCATCACTAAAAATTCGTAGGGGTGTATTTTACATTTTAATTTATTTAATGTATTTATTATGATAAATATATCTGTTACAATTGATATTGAACATAAAATAAATTTAAATTTAAACTTTCTTATTAGTTTATTAATTATTTTTTTTTAATATGTAATAATCTTTTTCTACGGTACGTAAGAGTACACAACTCATTCATATATGTTCTACTTTTGAGTGATATATATTCACGTATAAAAGTCACATTACACGATGAAATACCATAGAACATTTCATCGGACATTCTGTGTATTTTTCAAAATTTGACGGTTCATAAAACATGTTCGTTCTAAAAAATATATGAGATCTGTGAAATGATACGCTAAAATTTATGAATTTCATTACAACTAAAAAACCACATTTCAGAAATTATTATTTTTTTTAGGCTGTTTAAATTCAAATCGATTGACTAATAAGTTTTTTTTTAAAAAAAATGTTTAACCATTAAAATCTATTGTCAAAAAAAAAAATTATATGTTTCGCGCAAATGGTATAGATAACTATAATAACTGAAACGAGATATAAAAATGGTCCAATAGAGACTGCCGCGGCGAAAGCTCGATGGTTATCAAAAAATATTCTGTTATGTATGACGTAATGATTTTGTCAGGGCCGTAGCCACGGGTGAGCTTATTTTCTTCTTCATCTGTTTCACTATAGTACACAACACATCCACAAATTGATAAACTTTAAAATGAATAATTACAAAATTAATTAAATATGTAAAATGAATTGATGGAAAACACATGAATCAAATAAAAAGTGAAATTCCACTGCATACCGAACGTTGGTAGCATCAGGGAGTCGGAACTTTCAGTATTTCGTTCCGGTTCCAGTTCCAGTTCCTAAAGCTCTGAAAAATTTCGTTCCGGGTTTGTTCCACGTTCCGTTCCG